>VXAL01008452.1:24259-51178 GCA_013399475.1 Chauna torquata | reverse complement strand
GATTAAAATATATCAGCAGAAGATGAAGCCACACTTTGTTGAAATTACCTTTCTGCTTCCCGGTGGGGCTGGGTCAAAGATCCTGGTTTGCATTTCACTGGGTAGGGCTGAATATACTGGCAGGATAATTAGCTCTGGAACATCAGGTCCTAGAGATTTCATTCTCTCATAGAGGATCTCACAAGCAGTGTCAATCTCTTCCTGACCAGTTAGAAACACCAAAATGTCACCTGCACAGAAGTAAAGTAAAACATGCACAGAATCAATTCTGCTCAGTACAGCTCCTGCACTACCATGTTTCCATCCCTCACCTTCTCCATTTAAAGAGATCCCCACTTTTGCTAGCCCCTGGGCAACAATGCTTAGCCAGAAGCAACATTACTTGTTTTTCACCCAATTTTTTCAGCATTTTATTTACTGTATTTGCAAACAACAGAGGACAGTGCCAAGGGCACTGTTTTACTTCTGCTACTGATACATGATCTGTGACTCAGAAAGATCTTGCTCATAGGCGTTAGAGTCCCTGAATTACCAATCACCCTAGATTCACCATCCCTGATTCACTCTTCTCCACTCACCTGGTGGCTCTGTTAAGTGGATCTGCATTACAGTAATTAGACTGGCATCCAAATAATCTGTTTCTGGCTCCTTTGTGTACAGAATTTCTACTGGGTATGTTCTGCCAGGAATTGTGAAGATTGGAGCTTCATAGAAATATTGAGAGAATTTCACAGCATCCAGTGTTGCTGATGTCACTATCAACTTCATATCCTGCCGTTTCTGCACCGTCTGTAGCAGGAAAGAAAGTTATCTTGTCATTTGTTGTCTTTGGGACTATGAATATACGGCACTTAAGTCAAAAAATACTTCATATTGCAAAAAGAATTATGACCAGCTATATCAGGCATTTTGACAGATTCTGAAGCCTCTATGAGTACAAGGGGCAGCTCATTCCAGCATCCATAATTTCAAACAATCAACCACTAAGGTCACATTTCAAACCTTTCTTGGCAGCACCTGTCACAGAAAGCCCTTGTCAGAGAAGGAAGAACAAAAGCGAGAACAATCCTCTGCTCATCTGTCATTATGAGCATCCTGGAGTGCCAAAGCTCATTGTTTCTGTTTAATTTTGCTTGCTTTATCTTCACACGGAGGCTCATCTTACGAAAATTTGGACTACAAATCCTTAGGAACATTTGCTTTGCTTCAGAAAAGATTCTTAGAGCACATGAATGAACTTGACTTGCGTGACCTTGCCTTTCTCTGTGAAGTCCTACCCATACGTAGCATACAGAGGACACCAAAGCAATAAAAATCAAATGCTATATTACCTTCTTCAGGAGTCCAAAGAGAACATCTGTATGAATTGTCCTTTCATGGGCTTCATCCAGCATGATAATGGCATACTGGGTCAGATCAGGATCTATCAAGCACTCCCTCAGTAACATACCATCTGTCATGTACTTGATGACAGTTTCAGGGCTAGTGCAGTCTTCAAATCGAATGGTGTAGCCAACCTAGAAAGAAGAGTTGAATAGAAAACAACGCTCTCTTTTCACATTAAAACTGTATCTACAGAATTAAGTCATTAGCACCATTAATTTCCAGTTTGATTATTCTGCCAGATCATTTTACAGCCTACAAGGGAACAGACACATGGACATGAGCAAACAAACTAGCTCCAGTACTGATTTTTCCTACTTTTCTTCATGCTTATTCTGGCACATTCTTCAACACAGAAATTCACCTCTTGTCCCAAACAGCAACCAAATTCCTCTGACACCCTCTTCGCAACAGACATTGCAGCCACTCTGCGAGGCTGAGTACATCCAATCTTTCCTCTCGATGTATACCCAGCCTCAGCCAGGTATTGGGTAATCTGTGTTGTTTTCCCAGATCCTGTCTCTCCAATAACAATCAGAATCTGGTTGTCATGCACGGCCTAAAAAAAGTCATAACAGATACATTTATTAAAATTTAAAAACAGAGAACAAAAAAATTCAAGACAGTATAGTTAGCACTAGACTGAGTACCCACTGCTCTTGCTCGAGCTGACCCAGATGAAGAATAATATAAACATTCTTACTGACCAAGTCAGCAAACTGCTTAACCACTTAGCTGACTCACCCCTTTACCCACGTGATCCTAGTTTCAATTTTGATTTACATCAATAAATACCTGGAGCTTTATATATATGTATATGTATATATTCAGTTCCACACTTAAAATTATCAAACGGCTATTCCCCTGTTGACAGGCTAAAACAATACTTATATTAAATTACTGCTTGTTCAAACAAGAATGCCATTTCAAGAGTCTTACTTGTATCAGCTGCTCCTTCAGTCTGAAGATTGGGAGACTCTCTCTCTGCTCAATGATAGAAAGCTGTGTCTTCTTACCATAAGAGGCTTTGTTGCCACCAAATGCATGTTTCTTCCACTCTGGGATATCATTGGGCATCATCCCAATACCTCGCATGTTTGCAGCTATTTGCCTTCCATCGACTAGAAAAGAATTTCGTAATCATAATTAGGTTCATGCAGCACAGATCCCAATGATCCTGCTCATTTTGCTCCAGCAGCTACATCTTCTATACTTTTCTTATGCATTTACGTTTATATGAAGAATAGAATACATTTATGTATTTTGTAAGTTCCTACTTGTATACCTCCTCTATTACACCAATTTCCATGCAAAAAAACTGCTTCACCATCCATCTCACTTTTTAGTAATGAGTCCTTGATGGATAGCAGGATATACCTGCACCTTCCCTTGGCATTCCTATTTCACATCAGCAGAGAGATTTTTTCTTTGCCTCACAGCTTTAAAGTGAGGCAGACAAACACATTACCATGAGCTAGGCATTACAACGTTTCTCCTGGGTTGCTCAATTACCACAAAAAATTTACAGTTCATATTTAGATGTGTTCAGGCATACCATCAGGGAGAGGATCCACCCAGTGTGTGTTGAGTCCCATGGGGATAGAATCCATCTCTGCTTCTCTTTGGGCTTGTTTAAGTTCTCGTCTTTCTTTAGCTAAAGCACTCTGCATCATTGCAGCCTGGGACAAGGAACCATCTGGATTCTGAAAACCAAGAAAAAAAGTTAAGACTTCAAGTGCTCCCAATCCTTCAAATTAAATTATCTCTGTCCCCACTGTCCTTTTGAAGACTCTCTGAAGAAGCTTTGAAAGATTTGTTAACATTTTATGTATTTGAATTCTGGAATATTTCCACTGGTCTATCCTCAAGAACCTCATTAGTCATGACTAATACAGAGCATCCTTACACTGTCCAGTCAGAAGGATAATGGGCACTACCACTGAAAAATAATTATTTCTCTAGCACCTTCTATTTTCAAAAGGTAAGAAAAAGCAGAACAGAAGAAGTGCATTCTAACACACTTATGTGCAATGGTTGCTGCTGCAGGCTGACGTGCGATTTGGCTCTATTATTCTACTTCAGTGTCACCAGTTAAGCAAGAACCCAACTTTGTAAGTAAAGAAAGGATCTTAAGTTCAGTGGTAATGCTTTTTCAGGGCTCTAAGTAACATCTAAGTGGAAAACTAGCTACTAAATTCCCACACATTTATTTAATTAAATCAAGTATACTGTCTTTAGTCCTGGAAATATCTTACCTTTACTATTTTGATGGGACTCATATCCATGCTCTGTTTAGTATGACCTCGAAGGAATGGTGGCTCTTCTTCAACTAACTCAATCTCAAGATCCTCATCTAAAATCCAGAAGTGACAATTTTACTAGAAAGTTAAGCACCTTCTTTCAGTTACACAACGTTATCTCTTCAAATAGTGCTTCCTGTGAATTCTTGATTATCATGTAATTAGTTCTCAAAGTGAAAACACCACATGTATAAATAATGCACAGTCAAAGCACATCCAAATGTCACTAATAAGGCTGGAGCAACCCTAGTTCCAAATGTTTAAGAAATTGCCACATGCTTCACATCTACTCTCTTTCTGAATCAAAACACGTCCAGAAACAGAAGGAATTTACAACCGTAAGACCACCTGGAAATACTACCTTCTTCATCATCAACTTTAGGAAGAATCCCAGTCTCCTCATCAAAGTCAGGAAACTCTTCCTTGGAAAGCACATTAGCTGCAATCATCTGGGAACAGAATGAATAAGACATGAATTTATCCCCATGAATGAACACAGCTTATACCGATGAGGTCTCAGTTCTAATGATATTGCCAGACTTGTAAATTGGGAACGAAGTAATGTTCTAATTCCAAAACAAAGGAATTTCCTCAACAAAAGAGTGGTCCTACATTCTGGCACACATCTCCCCAAGTCATCTGGTCTCTGAACAAACAGTCTTTTTGTTATTCTAAATACCATCAGTGTGAGACAGCTGGCTTACACATGACAGGACAGCACTGATAATCAAATACCACCTACTGTCACTAGATACGGATGCCCCAGCTCAGAGTGATCCCTGGAGGCTACTTGGTCCTACCTCCCGGTCAAAGCAGGGCTAACTTCAAAGTCAGAGCTAAGCTAAAAGTCCCAGTTCACAAGAAGACAGCAATTTAGAGACAAGGAATTAATTAAACAAACAAACAAGGAGCTGTATTCTAGTCCACAAAACTCCCTAGCAATTTTACTGAGTGTCACCATATTTCCCTTGATACAAACCACACCTGTTTTATTTCCCATTTCTCTGGGTCTGAAATTCGGGTGAGGCGTTTCCGTTCCAGGGTATCATCCTCCACTTCCGGGGCATTCACCAGGGACAGGTGACTGGGTCTGTCTGGGTTTCTCATAGAAGTTTCTTCATTGGTTTCTCCAACTAGGTTCCTCCTCCGGTTTGGGTTCAAATCTTCCCCAGTATCTTGATCAACATCCTACATCAGATGGATTAATCAATCAGCTTTACCTATACTGCACTCTTCCTTACCTATTAACATCAGCACCTCCTCTAACACAAATGAAAATGCAGAGTACATTTCTCAGAGAGAATACTATCTACGACAGCCCATACACAGACAATGCTATTTCGCATGCTTTTTTTCAGCTAGTATTGTGAGGTGAGTACATCCCAAAACCCGGAATGCTCTGCTGTGGCAATTGCAGTGATTTCATTCAAAATGAAATGCTTCTCTTCTATAGAAAAAGGCAGCCAAGCATTGCAATAGCTTGAGGTTTGACCCATCACTTAGCTAAGCGTCAAGTCAAAACACTGTTAGTATCATTATATCAGAAACACACAGAAAATAACCTAAGGAAAACAAGTAAAAAGTAACAGATCACTTAGAACCCTAACTCATATTTTTAACTCTGACCTGAAGGGTTACTTATTGGTCTTCAGTAATATACAAAATAACAAAAAGAAGTGTAATCTTTAAAAATTTTGGCATCATAAATTCTATTCCAAGCACCACAGAATGCATTCCATACCTTCATGCTCAGACTGGTTTTGGATCCAGTAAAGGATAACACTTTGACCTTTACTCTTTGTCCTTTGCTCACAACATCAGCAACATTGGCAACCCGTCCTTCTCTTCGAAGCTCCGAGATGTGGACCAAGCCCTCCCAACGCTTCCTGTAGATGATACAGGGGAACACACAGTGTGGAACATTATTACTCAGACAGTCTTTTAGATCATTCAAAGTCTGGATTAAACTATTTTGTTGCCAACTAATAGTTTGTGTACATTCATAAACTGCTTTTTCTAAGGAGAACATTATCTGCTGTCAAACTTATTTTGCTGAAAGAGAACTTCATTTTGTCATCGAAACTCAGCATACCTTATCATAGCATCATAACCTCTTTAAGACACTAGCAGAAAACAGAACGCAGATGGAACAGTACCAGATTTGTTGTAAACATCGGAACATACCTTAGTCCTTCCAGCTGCACAAAGCATCCAAACTGCATTATACTTGTGACTTTCCCATTGTAAATGTCTCCAATGGAAGGCTCCTCAGGTGGCGGACGATCTACATACTTGTCTCTCCATCTCTCATTGCTCTTCTCAACGTACTTCTCTCGATCCCTACGGTCCCTACTAGGACTCCGACTCCTGCTCCTTGAGTGGTATCTGGATTTTCCCCTGTTCCTATCTCGAGTCCTAGAACGAGACCTAGAGCGAGATCTGTGCCTTCGTTTCCTGTCCCTGCTGCGGCTTTGGCTCCTCCTTTTTTTCTTTGCCCTGATAAACAAATATTATATATTTGCACTGAAATTCTACATAAGAACAGAGCAAGCAGGCAACATTAACTGCCAGTATCCCTTCCCCAGAGACACACTAGAAATGTACCGGTAGTCACTGTTCCTTTGTTTGCCTTGCCTGCCTGCACTGGGCATTAGAGCTTCAAGTTCTTTAAGTGCATCAGCTGCCACTTTCACATCATCTTCATCCAGCATATTCTGCAAGACCAGAAAATCATTCCGTAAGAAAGCTGATACAAAGTCTGTCACAGAGAATCAATCTACAGAAAGGACAATCCCATGCATTTCTATCCAGAAAAAATGCAGGTTTAAAAAAAAAAACAAAAACACATCGGAAAGAATACGTGATACTGAAAAAAAGAGTGCAACAAAGCTACCTTATTTTGGCACAGTATTGTCCCAATTCTGCTTTTACATGAAAGACAAGTTCATCTCAACACCTCCAATTATTACTGAATTACAAAATGCAAGCCTCTAGTAGTATTTGAATGTCCAAGATTTTTTTTTAATCTAGTTTGTAATCCATCACTCTGTTATGTCAGAAAGGCTGGGCTACAAATTTCATGCTGCAAAAGCCTCATCCTTCAGGTATCCTGCAAAACGGTATAAATCCAGCAACTACTGTAACAACTATTCCTAATAACTACATCCAATAGTATCAGCCTTCTGCCTCTTTCATATTTCATTTCTCATGGCCTACTTTTATTCATGCTTTAGTTGGAGGCACAAATGAAGAAAAACTTGAAGAGAAACAGCAAAAAAAACCCCACATATCATGTTTTTGCATACTCATGAAAGAAAAATGAAATTATGACCTTACCCTAATGTTGGGATTGTCTGGCCTGCAAAGAGCTGGAAACAATTCCTTTAACCTTTCCTTCTCCGATTTGGGTTTGACAGCAGCCTCTGATTTTGAGATTAATAAAACAAACAAACAAACAAGCAAAAAAAACTTAGGAGGGCCAGAATGATTTTTCCTCAACTTTTCTGTAATTGAATGTAAATTTTAACTTCCATCTGAATGCAGAGGCTAATACAGATTTTACAGAGATTCAATTCAAAGATTACTGTGTTATTTTCCTAATCTTGCCTTACAAGACTAGAATATGAACTACACTGATCTCACCAAATACAGCTAAAAACTATAAAAGAATAAGGATTTTGGGTTTTATTTCTTTTTTTACACCAAAAAGATGAAAGGAACAAGATTACACTTACCTTTACTTGTAGATGGTTTTGATGGAGGCCGCATTGTCTGTATAAGACGTAGCAAATTACTAATAAGGGAATCCTGCAAAATTTAATAGAATACTTTAATCTAAGAAGTGGCCGTATTACTTTTGTTCATTCTGACAAGGCACAAGATAGGTGTAAATAGGGCAACAAAAGCTCAATTCTGAAGATGCAGGTTCACTTTTTTTTTTTAAAGTGTCTCTAGATTTCATGTACATCCAAAAAAGATATAATGACATGAATCTGAAAGTGGTTATCATAATTCAATATAAGTGATTATTCTACTCATCATTTTAAAGTTATCTATTTAATCTAACTACACTAATTTCTAAGGAACTTGTGAACCTGACATCTAAGTATCATAAAAAGCTTTAAGCTAATATTTGGCTCCATGAAAACTTGTTTCCTCCATACTTTATAGGCTCAATGAGACAATAAGCAGTTCAAGTCCTCAGAAGGATGATTCACAAAGAGTATAAGAGTGTAAAAAAAAAAAAAAAAAAAGGAGGGAGGGACAGGGAGGCTTGATCAGACAATATTCAAAACCTAAATATTGCAGTTTTCCAGTTGAAGAAAATCAATAATCAATCAATTAGTCCTCGCACCTCTCTCTTTGATATACTAGGACAAGAAGAATATGTAAATAATGACCAGATCTCACTTACAGTGAACTCAGCACCATTCTTTAGAAGAACAGCTTTAAACGTGTCAAATGTAGTATTTTTCTCAGCAAGACTTATCACGAACTCAGCTGTGAAGAAAGAGTACAAAGTAAATCAGAGCAAATAATTTAAGGGCAGTGTGCGGGTACTTCACATGAGCATAACAGCCGTTCCCTGGCAGCCCAGTGACTAGCCAGATCTATCTGTACCGTGGCCGCCAGGCCCGGCTACAACAGCCCTTCCCGTAGCTGCCGCCAGGCCCGGGGCCCGCCTCACTCACCCAAGTCCTTGTCGTTGATGCCCAGGTGGTTGTCCAGCTCCGTGCAGACCTTGGAGACCAGCGACAAGTACTCGAGCTTGGCGAGCTCCTCCAGAGCCGCCAGGTCCGCCATGGCTGTCCCTTCACACCCGGCACTACTTCCGCATCCGGGACGCGCCGGAAGTCGCGGGCTGGTGACGCACAGAACGCGCCCAGGCGCACCATAGAGAGGGTGCGGGGGTGCTAGAACGGCTCGCGCCTGCGGCGAGTCTGCGGCTCGGAGGCGGCGCGGCCGCGAGGCATCTCGGCGCCGGCGGCCTCTCCTTTTCTTTCCTGCCGGCCGCAAGAACCCAGCTTCCTGCAGCGCTTCGGAGCGTGCAGGCTCGGTCCGACCAGGACAAATTGTTTTAACCTACGCGGAGGTGCAGCGCATCTGGGACGTGCGATTCAAGCCTCTAGCAGGGCAACGGGAAGTGAAAGGCCGCGGCCGACAGGCAGCGCAGCNCGCGCCCGCGCTCACGGCCGAAGCCTCGCCCACTCCCATACGTCACGCGGACGGAGCCAATCAGCGCAGCCGAAGGGGGCGCGTGACGTGCCCGTTGCTAGGCGACCCCCGCCGCCATGTCGGCCTACCACGGGGAGGTGCGGCGCAGGCAGGCGGCGCTGGAGCGGCTGCGGGTGCGTACGGGGCCGGGGCGGGCCAGGGCGCGGCGCTGGGGCGGCACTCACCGCCCCCTCCGTGCGTTGCAGGCCAGGACCATCCCCGAGAAGGCCTCCAAGCACGGTACTGATACGGGCGCGACCCGGGCCCTGCCGCCCGGTGAGTGGACCGCGGGCTCGGGGCGGGCGGAGGGGCTGAGGGGGCTCCGGCGCCCTCGCTGGCGGGAGGTACTGGCCCCAGCACGGCTCAGGGCTGACTCGTTGCAGCCACAGAGCCTCGGCCCACCCGCTGCTACTGCCCGTGTCAGCACGCCTCGACCACCAGCGCCAAACTGCCCAACCGCTTCTTGGTAAGGCCACAGGGAGCTCTTCAGGGCCCTGGTGTGCATGGGAGTCATCCAGAATGGCTGCTAAGGGCTGTAGGGTGGTAGCTAAGCCAGTCCTTACTGTGTGGTTAACTTCTACTGTGGTTACAGTAGCTCTGGCTGCTTAGATGTATAACGATGTGGTTGACAAGTCCTTCCTGTAAGTTCAGGGTGAATAATGCAAAATTACTCCTTGACCCTTTCATGTATATGGGAAACGGAGCAGAAGTGATTTTTCAGGTAGTACTGTGATACAGAAGAAACAATAAAAGTAACTTCAGTGCTTTTTTTAGGCTCTACAGTACTTGCAACAATGGTAAGGAGTGACTAGCCCCCATGCCAGAAGCAGCTCCCAGGGCCTCCGTCACAAGTAGACAAGCACTGTGAATCCAGCGCTGCAGGTGTGCAGTATTACTGGGCAATTTCACCAACTTCAGCCATAAAATGCCTAATGCTTAAATAAAACATGTCTCAAAGGGAACAGCACTTTCCCAAATCCTTATTCACTGTGGTTCTATTATGTCCTGTCCTCTCCCTAGAGCTGTCCCTCACTCCCAAGAAGTCCTGTTTCTTGCCAGCAGGATTGCTGTTGCCAGTACTGCCAGATGCCAGGATTACCGGCTAACTGGCTGAAAGCTGCTAGAGGGAAGAAGTTGACTAGTTACCCTTTCACTGTGATCCCAATGGGTGATGACAGAGTGAGGAGCAACACTCTGCAACAGTGCTGTAAGAGCTGCAAGTTTACAAAGCACATGTTGAAGAAAGGATCAGAGGTTTTCTTCCAACTATTCTGACACTTTGTTCTGTCCTCCAGGGGGACAGATACTCAACTGCTGAGCATTTTCTTGTAAAATTTTTAGTCCAGCAACTCCCAGGCTACTATTTTACCAGGCAGCACCTAAACTAGAACCCAAGGCATACATTTAACTCATCCATGACACAGGGAATATTCCTGTCAGCACACAGAAGGCTGCCAGGGCTGTTCTTCTTCTAAAGTTTGTTGGGTTGTTTCACAGTTTTAGACAAAAGCTAAACAAAAAAGAGCCGTTTCCTGATATTTGAGCAAACCAAGCTTTTCGTGCTCATTCTGAGAGCATTAAATGCTAAAGCATACAAGAGAGTAACATGTACTAGCTACCAAATACCACTGGCTGAAAAGCAGCAAAGCTTTTGCATTTTCTCCTCACTGAAATGGATCCCATTACAGAACAGCTAATGGATGATCTTATTTTAAAAATACATTTATATTTATTTATATAAAAGAAATCAAGGCATTGCATTCTTGCCTCCTACACTGGAGAGCTCAAACAGCAGGTATCCAAGTCACTCTCACGTGGTGTCTTGGCATGGTTATGTAGTAAGTTGTGGTATTTTGCTCTTTAAAAATAAAAAGATAGAGACATCAGTCCTATTTCTTGCTGTCATGGAACAGGTTGTGCAAGTGTCAGGCACTAGTGATATAGATGTGATCCTGCCAAGTCTCATCACAGTCCTTTTGCAAGTTATGAAATACTTAACTCAGGACAGAAGTACAAAATTATGCAAGGAAGAAACAACTAGAGTTAGATGAATAGGACAACGCCTCTGATGTAACAGTGAAACATTGCAGAGCCTGTGACACCCCATGCTCTGGTCACTTTGCTGAAGGGTCAGCCATGATAAGGAACTGAAAGAACAGAAGGCTGCAGTCTGAGGGCGGTACGGTCCACATGCATAAGGTCAAGTATGTTACCATCTTTGCAAGGGAGATAGAAATCTTGCCCTGGAAACACCAAGCCTCCTGTTTAAGGCATAGATTGAGAAGAAGCCCCAGAAATTTGTCTCCCTACAACTTGCCTTCGAGATTGCATATGCAGACTCAAGGGCTCTGCCAGCCTGGCCCAGTCATGGTGGGCGGCGGTACAATGGGTGAGGTAGCGTGGCATTCCCCCGGCAGTCCACATACTGGTAGTCTTCAAAAGCCAGCTGCTCTGAGCGACACAGGTATGTGCAGGTCAGGGTACCCCTGCAAGGCAAAAGCAGACCAGAGACGCACTTGTGATTGTCCCAAATAAGACTTCTCATAATGCAAAGGTCCCGTGGTGAGCTTCCACTGCCATCCTCTTTTGTCCCAATTACACAGCCGCAGAACATGACAGTTGAGATATCCTCTGCTCAATTTCACATGTTGGAGAGGGAAAGCATCTTTCAGACTGCGTTAGTTTAAGGAGCTGCCTCAGGCAACAGAATATGCAGAAGAGCCTTTGTCTTGTCTTGCTCTCAGCAGCTGCTGTTAGAACATTTGGAGTCAGACACCCAGACAGAATCCAGGCCGAATGAGTCTTCCCCCACCACCACCAGAAAGGCAGGCATAATCAAACTAATGATTACTTCCAGGTCTGGGCCAAAAAGCTACTTCTCCACAGCTACAATCAGTATTACGGAAAGAAGTTTGTCGGGCCTGCTTGCCATATAACAAAAGCTCAAGCCGTCACTGTTGCTTACATTAAGCCTGAATCCCAGGGACTTCTCATAACAGCAGTGGCTTTGGAGAATTATCTCCCCCTCGCACCTCAGCACACCTACCTAGGTAACAGCATGTTCACACTGCAGGTAGTTCTGGTCTTAAAGAACACTGACTGGCTGACCTTTTAAAGGGAGTTCAGGAAAGAACCGTAGGTCACATGGATGCTAGGTATAGCTCTAAACCAGCCATCACTTACTGTATATGCAGCAGAACATTGTGAACTTTGACTTTTGTCCAGGTGCAGATGTTACTGCAAGAGAAGAGAATTAATTTCACAGGAGCTGCCTGCACCATGTGTCTCCTGTCCTCAGTTATTCCATTGTTTCTCTGAAAACATCTGTCTCTGCAGTATTCTGACAACAGCTATGCAGGCAAAGTGTAGCACTAACAGTGGATTTAGTAAGCATGGGCCTTCTAAATATGCAATGCACAGCCTGTCTGCACAGAAGCGTCAGTTGCCATGAACTCTGCATAATTTGCTGGTTACTTGCAAAGAAGTGTAGCTTGTACAAGGTACATTTAGCTGCTCACAAATGGAAGATTAGAAGTTTACAACCTAGACATTGAACTGATATCATCACTTGCTCATCAGATAAGGAAAACAACATTGTTGAGCCAACACTAAGCAGAGAATAGGAAAGAAAGTAAGTTTAAAATGGATGTGCCAAACTTTTATCTAGATCAACCCCGCACATTAAACTGAGAAGGATGCACTCGGCTTCACTGTGCAGACAGGACCAGCACAGGAAATCTAGTTACGAAAAGCCTATAAGCATTAGTGTTACTTACTAATCACAGGAAGAAACCTTCAAGAATTACTCACTAGGTGTTATCATCTGATATGCTACTGGCCACCATATAATAGATCTGCAAATGAGAACAGAAGAGCAGGAAATAAGAACTACAGTTATGTTTGTATACAACTGAAAGAGCTAGAAGCAGGGAGAGTTGGACTCTCATTAGGTGTCTGAACCTGAATTTCAAGAACAATTGCTAGGCTAGACCTTAACAGTAGGTAAGAAAATTGAATCAGAAATTCAGCCTGAAGACCTTAAAAAGGTCATCTAGGCCATACACATGACCTTCACAGTAAGGATGGATCAGCTGTGCTCAAAGTGTTCCCAGTGTCTTGTCTAACAAGATGGATATGCCTTGCCAGGAAGCTGATATGGCTTCAAACGCAGCAACAAGTAAATTCTTAGATCACACCTTCTGGAAGTGGGATGTAGGAAGCTGCATGTTGAGGGACTTGGAGCGTTTGGCAGGCAGACAACAAAGGAGTGGGTTGAGTATGCAAGAAGCACCTCCCTATCTAGGGCATCCAGATTAGTTTAGGAGGAAATGCAAGAAACAGCAGAGCTTACCCGGCCACTCTGCAAAGGGCTGATATTCAGCAAGGTTTTCATGGTGGTCTTCCCTACTACCAGGGACTGGTGCAAAACCTCTATGTCTAGCTGCACAGCAGTGACCAGGTAGAAGTTGTTATTAGTTACGTTCAGCACATTCTGAGGAAAGAAAGAAAACAAAAGACACCTTGCAGCAGGGTTATATGTTACTGTTGCAAAGCTACTTCAAATGTATTCCTGCTATGACTTTACAGCAGCTCCGGACCACACAGTCCCTTCTCAAGCCACCAGAAATATACCTAGCCTGGCCACAAAGGCACATACGCTGCAGTGTCTCCTGTAGTGGCCAAAGGGGGACAGCCAGGAAGCTCAAAGATGCAAAAGAAAAAGGATTCCCAGAATTAGTCACGGTGCTGCTTCTGGCCACTTTGTGCAACTTGCACACTCACAGCAACACCTCTGATGCTGAAACATACTCCTGATACTGCTTCCAAGCAGCCTGAGAATGAACTGAAATAGTGGGAATGACAAGACTGACTTCAGAGAGCAATCAGTTAGCCAGCCTACGTGGAGTGGCACAGGAGATAAGCAGGAAGCCCTTCATACCCACTATTGGACTGAGAGCTGAGCGAGCACTTACTGTCATGTTGAGGTATATAGTGGTGGTGGTGGCATTAAAGCCAATGGAGGAGGCATTCAGCCCTGCAGGCAGCACAGTAATGGAGCGAGGAAACAGGAAGAAGATACTGAGAGATGTCGTCAGCAGGCAGATTGTCACAGCAAGACATACGTAGAGTTTCCTGCAAAATAGCACCAAGGCCACAATCATTCTCATGGTCTGTCATGCTTGTCACAAGCATCTGCAGTTCTGCTCCAGCTGAAAGCAGGGAGACAACAGGAGTGCTAGAAAATTGGGATCTGTTTGTACAGAACTATTTGCCAGCTCCTCAACCACAGCAGAAGCAGGATAGAGTCCCACATGGTAACATGATGAATTACAGTAGAAATTGCTGGAGATCCCCAACAATTGCACGTTTCCTCCCACACAGGAGTCTGTCCAACATCTCCTATTGCTGAAGACGTTGCTGAATACTTCCTTTCACACACAGACAAAACATTCAAAGATGTGAAAAGGGAATAATTTAGTAGGACTTACGTTCGTCTGGGCTTCAGCCTCTGGTCACCATACGGAATCAGAGCCACCAGCTGCTTCTCTTGCTCTGAAAAAGGTGGCAGCAGATCAGAGACCACACAAGCGAATGAAGTAAATTGCACTGCAGGACACTGCACAACAGCTTAGTGTCTGTCTGCAGTTACAGGCAATGCTGTCCAATTTAGAAGGTTAGCGTGATGTAATTAAGAGTTCAGTTTGGACATTTCCCAGCTTGGGGTGGAAACAACTCCTTGGGGGCTCCACGGTGAGCTTCAAATAATTATCTAGAAGCAGCACTACCTGCTTCCCCACCCCATCCTCCCCCAGTAGGGGCAGCCCACGGAAATCACTGGTGAGCCAGAGATACCAGACAGGACACTCCTACCAGATGGGATACAGTAAGGACTAACTGGTTCAGCCAAAGTCTTTTGGCAAAGAGATGCATACCTACCTCAGAAGGCTCTAAAAGCACTGAAACGGTACACAGAAGAATCACATACCCCTGGGGATCCTTCCAGTTCCCTGACATGTTGGACAGCTGACACAGCTTCGACGCAAGATGCCCACACCAGGCACGCAGGACACAGCAGAGTCTCCTCCATTGATACTCGCATAATTGGCGATTTTATCTTCAGCATCCAGTTGCCCAGGTAAGATCAGCTTCCCTTCACTCTCTTTTTGGTGAAAAGTTTTCCAGAACTGTGAAAGTTTTCCACCCATGGTTGAAGGAAGAATACTGTGTCCAACACAAAAATGCAAATCGTCTTCGTGAATCAATCTCCAAGAGCAGCACCAGCAGTGTTTATAGTAGGAGACCACAAGTATCATAACATTTAGCAAGTTTCTTAAAGCACAGCTCTGAAGTTGCTTTAAAAGCTGACTTACTCCAAGTAATTCAATCTGTTAAATATTCAATCTTCCAGATACTCTGGTTGTAGGAAGAAGTCTGAGGATGCCACTCTATATAATAACATGCCAGATTGTTCAGCTAGTAGTATTTGGTAAAAGAGTAGAACGCAGACTCAAAGCACCTGAAGGTTTCAAGATAACATCATAGCTCAGAAGTAGAACTCTGAAGTTCTTGTCTAGCCCTTATTCACCTGTATCCAACAGGGAACTCACCAGAACACCAAGGCTTTGGCAGTCCCAATCAGACACACTAAACTAATAATAGCCTGGCTAAAATCAAGTATTACCCAAACAGAATCTAAAACCATAAAACTACAGAATCTAAAGATATTCGGTCTTTAAAAGTTAAAATGACAGCTGAACTCATTTTCCCAGGCTTCTGATAATCAAATTCTGTATTAGCTCCTAGTAATCCTCTTAATAGCATTAACAGTACCAAAGCAGAGGAAAAGATGCATCATCATCACAAAAGGCATCAGTTGAACCCAGTTTTCTACCTGTGCCAGTCTTTGCTGTAGGCAGGCTGGTTTCAGTGACACTGAGGTAGGATATTTAGCTTTGATGAACAGCAGTTTCTACATTTGCCCAGATGATCCAGAGGCTCTGAGTGAATAACTCCTCAGAGCTCTATTGTAAAACATACCAGGGAGGAAAAAATCACCACCTGCGGAGCACCACCAAAGTCAAAGCATACAGAGTTCATTGCTCAGCCCACAAACCAGGGCATATCGGAGAGCCTAATAGGACATGAGCTAATTCCAGGGGCAGCTGCTGTTTTCGTAGCTGACAAAGGAAGAACCAGGATCTCATTTAACCAGGAGGAATAGGACATGGCTGCAGCACTGCCCTTTCAGCCCTGCAGAGCCATGGAGGGACCTTCAGGAGCCCTGTACCCCTGACTTGATGAGATTCTACAAGATGCTGCTTTGAGGCTGGAGGTAACTCATCATTCCCCACCCCCTTGCAGCACGGAAAGTCAAAGAGAAGGACAAGGATGCCTGAAGGATTTGGGCTTCTCTAACATGGAAAGGGCCCTGTTACCACTGTACCACAGTCCCCATCTCTGCAGTCTCTTGAGGACCCCAGGAAGTGAAGCTGCAGCTTCTCCAGACTCAGTTAATGTTTACTAGCTTTTCAGAAACAAGCAGTGAGGAGGAGTGGCAAACACTTCACAGAGCTGGGACAAACAACCAGGGAAGCTGGGGAAAAAAAAAAATCACTAGTGGTATCAGAGAGACCAAGTGCAAGCTGCAGCAGGAGGAAAAGTTCACCTCCATCACGTACTGCCCCTAGGCAGTCCTTCAGGTCCGCTATAACCCATAGCGCACCCTGCCCCACACACCAGTACCGTCGGGGACAGTCCTGAGGTCTGCCAGGGGAAGCAGAAGGCAATGAAAAAGCTTTGAGAAGGACCAGGTCCCGTCACCTCAAAACACCACAGGGGCACGATGAGCTCCTGCAGGCCTGACTGCGCGTGCCACGGCCAGGCCCAGCCCCACCGTTCACAGCGGGCTTCTCTTGGCCCAGCCCCACGCTCCCCTGGGCAGCCCCGTGCCCCCAGCCCCACCGGGGCAGGGTGGCCCCACAGCCCCAGGGCTGGTGCTGTCCAGGTCCCTCTGGCCACCCTGCTTACCAGTCGCCCACCACAAGCAGCCGCCGAGCCTAGGGAAGCAGAACCGAAAGTGCTGCGGGGCGGGCCGCGTTCCTCCCCGGAAGCGGGGGCAGCCGCCTGGCTGGGGCCCTGGTGCCACTGCGGGGAAGCGAGCGGCCAGGGCAGAGGGGAACGGCCGCGTATGGCCACAGCCGAGCGCTCCAGCCGGAGCTGCCACTTGTGAAGAGCCCAATGAGAGCCAGCCAGATAAAGAGTTTTATTGTAAGGAAAGAGAGAGGAAAAAGGTGGTCTTCCACCCTCCTCCCCCCTCATCACAGTTGACTTTAAAGTGCTCATCCTAAATAAGATACAGAGGTCATATTTGCACTATAGAATATATTATAAATTATACCATGCATCCATTAACAAAATATACAAAGCCAACAGAAGTACATCTTAAGCCTGAGCATACATTATCTAAACCCTAGTAAAAAGTAACCTAAAGAAAACAGCATTTCACACTTCACATTTCAATCTGCAATGAAGTGTTTTTCCTCAAACATTTTAGTGTTTTGTCAATTTACAGAACACATTAAAATCTTAAGTATGAAGGTACACACAGAAAGAACAAGCGTCCTGCTGGGCATTCCAGATCAAAGCAGACAACCATACCAAGCTTAGAAATTTCACCAGCTACTGCACTTCATCCATGTCCTTTCCTCCTTCTCATTCTATAGTAAGCAAAAGCCAAAAGGTACTCAAAACAGTATGCGTAAGTTATGGTGGGAAAAAACAGTAGTTTCAAGTTACAGAAGGGTCTTTATCTGGTCCACAGCAGACAGTTGTACTGGAGTACAGACAGATGGGAAACACTGCAAAATAGTCCTACTGTATTTCAAAATAAACATTTAAGAGTATATCTTCCACAATCTATAAAAATAGGTTTAAAACAGAAATGGTATGATACATTTCTTTTCTTCAATTATTTTAATGGCATCTTATCTCTGAGGGTATTATGTCTTTTAAAAAAAAAAAAAAAAACTTATTACTACTGATCACCTGGTCAGTCACAATACTGATAACTGCTTCAGCTACACTGTGTGAAAACAGAAACGCCTTATTCTGAAGCAGCAGTAATATAAATTTTACGATCAATGGTCTCTTACTGCAACAAGGAAGAAAGTTTGCTCTAAAGAATGTAGCCAACACTGCAGTTACTTTCAGAGGACTGAACTCTGAGCAGTTACCTGTGGATACACCACTGCACAGCAGTGTATGTTGCTGGTTTCTTGTGATTCTCCAGAATCGAATCTCCTCTCAGCATGTTTAGAAGGGCATTCTTAAATTTCAAATTAAATATAGATATGTAAAGCAAAATCTTGCGAGAAAGTGAATCCTACAGATGTATCTGTGGAAACACAGGAGCAGCTAGAACCATCACAGGAGACTGTACACTTAATACTGCTTAAGTTACTCCATTTTTCAAAATATAAGAAGTCACACAACCCCTACCTCAGGCATTCTTCCCATTCGCAAATATTACCAGAATTTGTACTCCAATTCAGGCGTTGCTTTTTACACATCCTTCAATTCTTCTGTGTGGTACTAACAGGTTAAGAGGTTTGGACTATATTGAAGAAAAGATAGGGGTCAAGTTTTTAACATTTTTACAAAGACCCTCTAATGGTTCTTAGAAAGGCCCTTCCTACACTTACACCTCCATTTTTAACCAAATATTTTATGTAGGCTATATTTTCTGTTAGAGATACATTTTGTGTTATCATTACTAGAGATGGTTCAATAGCTGCTGGTAAATTCACTCTCATGCTTTATTCTGCTACAAGAAACAGTGACTTTCCTGGTATATGTCAGCTTAAATTAAAGTTGCACTTTCAGACTTTTCAAAAATTGTTTGATGGTTCAAAACTAATTTTAATGTACGAGCAACCTTTTTTCCCCTAAGAATTATTTGTAAGATTTAAATCTGTTACATTACTATCATGCATTGGACAAAAGAGTCAATTACTAAATCATATCAGAAGAAACAGCTTCCTAGTTGTGGGCACCTCTTGCAAATTAGGCAAGGCTACATTTTACAGAAGCATTTTACATCAGTTCCTATTCCAAAGTTTGTTAGAAGTCAACAAAACAAGAGCCCCAGCTGCCTAAAAATATTTTACATACAATAAAAGGGGAAATTCTAATCTGGGTGCAAGTTTAAGTCATTGTATACGATTCCCAGATAAAAAGGATTCAGTATAAAATTATAGACTTTGATACTACTCATTTCACCAGGAGGTCCAAAGTACAGTTGAAATACTAGTCTCCAATTCATAAAATGCTGCGACAAGCACTGTTTGACATTTCCATCAGAGAAAAAAAAGTCAAAAGCTCAAAGAAAAGCCAAAGTTTTATGTACGCCTCCAAACAGAAAGCAGCTGAGGAGCGGCCTGCTACTGTTGCAGTGTTTAATGAGAGTTTGCTCAATTAAGGTGATTCATCCCTCCACCAGGAAGGTTCAGCATCTACTGCTGTACCAGTCACTGTTACTGATCTGAAGCAATTCAGTTACCACTTGAACCATGTTATTGTTGTGTTTCTTCAGCAGTCGCAGGTTTAACTGCCTGTCACAGAATCCCATCTCGCACAAACTGGATAGAAGAGTGGCAGTGTGCTCTTCTGTAGCTGCAGGCTGCCAAAACCAAAAAGATGAAAAGATCATTTATCATCTTATTTTTGCCATTTCAATCAGTGGTCCTGTGTTATACTGGAATATAATTAAGGCACTGAAGCCCTTCATCCACAACTAAGCTGTCTGTATTCACCTTCACTGTTCGCTTACAAAGGTCAACTATTGCTTTTGCATGATGCTTTAGGAGACATACTTCTATCCCCACAGCATGGATTTCCTTATCGGCTGGTAAAGCACCATAGTTCAAAGGGATGCCATCAAACAATGTTTTATTGTTGCCGCAGTGCAAAGCGTCCTATATAGAACGTTGATACCTTCATAAAACATAAGCATACAATCTTAAGGTTGGAATTCTATAAAACTTGCATAGTATGCAGGAAAAAGACATTTACCTGTTCTGTAATGGGTGGTCCAGCAAATAATGCTTTGTAGGCAGAGGCAGCAACTGACAAAGCTCCTTTAACTAGTTCTCCTGCAATACTGCTTCCTTGTGGGTGTCTGCAGAGAAGTTAAGTATTCCTTTAGGGTCAGCAAAGCCATATGTGTTTGTTTCACTTGAAATGCAAATCTGTCTCTGTTAATGGACTAATCAAGACAGTTCTTGCTGGAGAGAACAACCCATTATCACCACTATCCAGGAATCAAGCTGTCTAGGAAAGTCATTGCTTCTTTCTTGACGCCTTCTGCTAAACTGTTTTTATGGTAAAGTATGTTAGTTTACTTTCCATAACATGACTGTTTGAAAGGAATTAAGTATTTGCACCCAGAAGAATACATGTATACATGGAAGCTGTGACATCTATCCAGACCAGAGTAACTTCTGTCTGGTTTCTATTGATTCTTAGTCACTTAATCTTAAAAAGAGGAGCCACAGAATAAGCACCATTTGTGAAGTCACAGCTTCTGTTTCATTACCTTGGGTATTCTGAGCACTTCTGGTTGCTAGTTAGAAATCCAGAAGATCCTGGTCTGTGACTGTCTTCACCACTGGGTTCTGGAAGAGGAAGGAAAAAAAACACCATTATCAACATGTACAGTTAATGAAAAGCTGAAGAGATGCAACATCTACATAAATGGAAAGGAGTGGGATTCAGTCCAAATTAATACTTCCAAGTTTAGCGATCCAGACGCGAACTAGGTATGCAAGATTCTTACTATATTCAGTACAATCAAAAGAATTCCAGGAGTCGTTTGGCTGGTGAGTCAGTGGGTGTTTACTTTATCATGAGAAGAACTGCTGTCTAATTCCAGAGCAAGGTAATCTTCCGTATGTGCACAAACACTTCTGAATACCCTCCTACCATTTCTAATGAATAAATGCTCTTTTCACCTGGATTCAGAAAGCTGATTATTGCTTTATTCAAATCTTCTGTATGGTAAAATTTTAAACACCCAGAGAGAAATTGATCACTATCACTTGGGTAGGTTTCTGCTCTCCTCTAGAATAACAAGACACCAAATCAAACAGTAGGTGTAAGGAATGGGAGATAACTATGTATGCACCCTTCAGTTGTCAATACCTTCTCTTATTTGATTGTGAGGAGTGGAAGAGAGATTCTCTGAAGTTGATATGTTTGGTTCTTGGAAGATATGATTCTGAAGAGACGCAAGATTCCTGAGAATGTAAGGCAAAACAATTACTTTTACCACTTTCATTCTACACATACACATCCAGGCATGTCAAAATCTACAGGCAAAAGGAAAACCTTCACACACTCCCTTCTTTCCTTCTCTACTCACTGCTTACCTAAGCACAAAAGGCTTTATAAAAAGTTAGAGGATATAGGACACTCGCTCCATCACACGTCACACTGATTTTGTTGCAATAATTTCTGTTTGGACACTGAACTTGAGTGCAACACCCTGCTAAGCCTGCAGCAACTCTAACATAACTGCTTTGTTCCCGTCTGAGAAGCATACCGTTCTGTCTGGGGTAAGGTGTCCATGGTCTCTGGGGTCAATGGCACTACTGCCAGTGTTTGTGAAGTTGTCAAGATATCACTGATGCTGTGCATCCGTGGCTGACTTCCCCCTTCTGGATTCCCTGCTCCTGTTTCAGGTTCTCCTGTCTTTTCCAGGCTGGGCTGAGAAAGAGCTGAACTGTACATGGACTCCCCTAAAGGACGGCTGGTGTCAAAGCACTCAGGGAGAATAATGATATAATCCTCTGATGAAGCAGAAGAGCCTTGACTTTGAACATCATCTTTATCATCAACTTCATCATCAGAATTGCCAGTGTTGCTACAGGGGTTTGCTCTCTCAGACAACAGAAGTTCCCCTAACAGAAGAAGAAAGAAACAAGGAAAAAAAAAGTATTAAAAATAATCCAATTTGCCTGGATAACAGCAAAAGCAGTACTGTCCCAGATATAAAAGGCAACTGTTCGAAATAACTGTAAACCTTTGCTGCTGCTGTTAACTGCATAGTTTTCTTTATCTCTTGGGGGTATAGCGTGAAAGAGTAATAGATCTTACTGTAAAGCTCAGGCAGAATTCAACAGGAATAACAGCTATGCTGAAAACTTAAAACAGTAGTTTTCAGCTCCTAAATTATATGCAGATACAGTTCAAAGCAGACTTCAAGCTACACGCACAAAATATGGAAGCACCAGCCATGCTTGCTCTATGAACACTTATCTGAATACTTGATTGGAACCATTATGTCTCCATTTCACTTTTTTTTTTTAAAAAAAACAAAGCTCTTAAAATAGCTGCTTGTTCAGAATACCGACACCAATTTTCTGATGCAACGATTCTCTTGATGCAGTGATGATCACAGATCTTTTTACAGCTTTTTTTTTTATAGCCCTTGTTACAGCTTTACCTTAAATTCAGACCTAGTTTACTTACCACTGCCATTTTCTGTTATTGCCTCTGACTGATGGATCTTTGATTCCTTTTTGGATGTGGAATTAGTTTTTATCATAGGACATTCTTCATTTATCACATTACAACTGAAGATGTCTTGTGATGTTTGCAAAGAGTCTAATACAACAATCAGGAAAAACAATTAAAGACATATCATCACCTGCAGTGCAAAGCAATTTGTGGCCAATGTCTGAGTGCAAAGAAAGTAAAGCCACGGAAGCCAGCTAAACACAGTACTCACTCTTCAGGGCTTTCTTTTTTTGTGGGGGCTTATGGTCAGGTGCAGCGTCCAGGGTTAGAGAGCGAATCACAGTTTCGCAGACAAACTGAGTCCCACTCATATCTTCTTCCCCTTCCTCCTGGTTCAGTGGATGTTCAGCTTTTGTTTTCACCATGCAAGTATCTGCAGGAAAGCAAACCTCAGTCATTCATTTGAAAGGGAAACAGATTATTTTAATGTCACCACAAGGAAATGCAAGCATGAGAAGAACTTTTAAACCACCCAAGGCTAACGCCGATTTTGTGTGTTGATCCTTCCTCAAAAGTGAAAGATTTTGGAATTCATTTCATGTTGAATGTAAAAGTGATTTTGAGCAGTATAGGGGCCACATCTGGAGTGTTTAAGTATAATCCAGTCTATAAAGGGCAAATTCTTAATTCTACCAACAATTCTACTAGGCAGAGAAATCAAGAAAAACTTTAGTTTTCTATTTCTGAATCTTAGATATATTACACTCCAACCTCCACAATCAGAGAGTAGCGTCAGACTACAGGTTTATGAGCCAAACTACTGTTTGTTTTTCCACAGAAAGGGAACAACAGCAGTTAGAATTCTTTAGGTGAATAAAACACATCACTTCTGCCCAGTCATCAGTTTTGACAATATTCTCCTCCCCCTCCATTCCCAAGCTCCCAGTGATTACTGCTTACCAGACACTGGTTTAAATCCACTTCCCTCGTTCTCCTCCTCTATCTGACCTAAGCCAGGTTTCTCCAGCAAGGGGCTATCATGTGGCAAAGGGGACATGCATGGAGTCATGTCTGAAAAACAAAGGTAGCGAAGATGATTAGCATTAAAGAAGTAGGAACCTTCCTTCCTCCAAGAGGCAACCTTTTAAGAAGTTATCCTTTCTTAAAGGATATTCCTCCAAGGCTGAAGAAGCCCAGCTATCTTACAAGATACTTTGGTGAAACAGACAATTAGCTTTGCATTACACTGACACTAGTTGAGCAAAGAAAACGGCAGCCTTCCACAATGCCTGGAATCTTATGGTCTTGGGGATGTGAAGCTGGAAAGAAATCCTTTGTATTTTTCAGTCTTGACTATCAAGTATCTCCTCTAGGGCTGCAAAAACAATTAAAACTGAAAGACACAGGAGCTGGGAAGACACTCTAGTCCAAAGAGCAAATGAACTTTTTACATAGAAATTCTGCTTTTTCTTAGGTAAACAGTAACTTAGCATGCTAGAGACAGCACACCACAGTATCAGAAGATCCTTACCAACGGGAGTATTGTGTGGCACTCGCTCCAGTTCCTGCACAATGTTGATGTCCAATAGCTCAAAAGACAGTAAATCCTACAGAAAGAAACCCCACAGAGTTTTCATCAGCAAACCCTGAATTGGAATCCTGCGTGGTACTTCCCACCATCAGCTCCCACTATCTTACAAATACATTTTGTTAGTTACTTGGCATGATCTCAGACACAGGACATTTTTCCACAAAGTCCATCCCCACACTATACAATGCAGTACACAAATTAAGGCAGCAAGAGGGAAAGCTAAGTACTCCCTTGTTAGAGGTCAGAGAAAGACCCAACCCTGCGAGGGTTGGAGTTATGGTTATGGAGAATCTTAGTCTGTCCTGCACATACCTTCCAGTGACAGTCAAGAGTACTAATTCAGGGAAATAGCTCTGCTATATAAAATGCAGTATACTCTTCCTGAAAATACAGTGGCTATTTTAGAGCTCAGAAGCTAGTTTTTCTTATAGAAGTCTATGTACCTAGATATCAAAACCAAAGTGGTTCGTTTTATCTCTACCTGATTTTTTTTTTTTTTTAAAAGCACTTTACCTGTGCAGTGAGGAGATCCACAGACGGGATATAAAATTCTCTCTCAGTTGGCAGATTTTTCATCTTCAAAGGAAGAGTTGGCAGAGGTATCTCAGCCTGTTCCACAGTTTTGCCCATCACTTGAGCATCTCCTTCTGTCTTCAAGGAAGCATCCTGCAAAAGCCAAGAAAAAAGTCCCAGAAGCACCTCAGGCAGGCAGCAAATAAAACAATTCCATAAAAAGTAAAGCCTGAGTATTGTGTATAAGAAAACCACAAGCAACTTGAAAAATATTTAATTCAGCTCATTTTAGAGCCAAAAGGACAAGATTTAACATGGAAATTCTGTATAGTTCTTCGATCAAAATGAAAAGTTACAAGCAGCTGAAACAGGCTGGTAACTTATCCCATGTCTGTCAAAGACAGTTACTGTTTCAGAGTTTACAAATGCAATAAAAGTTGTTTCTCTTCTAAAAATCAGAAGCAAACAACTAAAGGAATTCCCAAGAGATCAATATAGTTAGGAACACTATGTCACTGCAGAGAACAATATACATTGCTCAAATCTACTAGGCAATTCACAGCTGCCCCCAAAATTGGATGAGTTACTTGCCTGTCTGTTACTGGAAGCTTTATCTTTTTGATTGGAATCAGAATCCTTCCAATTGCTTTCTAAAGAGTCAGCAGCTGGTGAGGGATCCACAACAATACTGCACCAGATCCTAGGCCCAAACTGTTCCCCTCTGTGTGATAGTCTCCAGTGAGAGGTGTAAGTTCCTTCTATATTAGGAGCCACAAACTCAACTGAAACAGTTCCAACTTGTCCTGATGGAAGGGATGGCACCAACACATCCTTTTTTTCAGAAGATGCCAAGGTCAGATTTCCCCACATAAGTTTCAGCTGCAATATACAACAGAAAAAGCAAAAGTTAACTTTACACGTTCCTCTGCAAACTGTAGGGAATAAGGTACTTTCAAGTTCCTCTGTTGAAAGGCCTTGTACAGATACTAGACAGAAAAGCGGCTGCTAGTCAAGGTTCTCAGTCTCCATGACCACCAAGATATTCATCTTTGAACAGGAACTCAGTTAACACAGAAGAAAAGCTTTTAGAAGTCAGAAAACAACATACCTGCTGTTACAAGGTTGAACTATTACATTAGAACAGCAATTAGACATTTTCAGTGATCTTTATCTTGATTGCTTTCCTCCTATCCTCTATAGTTTTAAGGAATACCCACATAGGTTATTGTCCTAGAATTCCCAGTTAATAAATTAACCGGCCAAAATAAATCCTAAACAGGTTCTGAGAGAGAATTCAAATCCCTAACGCATGCAAATATTATCTTCCAGAACTATTTCAGCGTGTAAAAGTAACAGCAAAGGACAGATACCTTTGTGTCTGAGCCCCATTCCACATTGCCAGTATTTTTCATTCGCCAGTGTTTGATAAACTTCGTTCCCGGCTGCAAATGAGTCCCATCTGGCAAATTCTCATCCACAAATACTGCACTTAGTGTTGGGACAATGGCTTGGAAGGGTGGACTAGGACTCCTGGGATTCGGGGAAACAAAACAAAAAAATGACTTGCCTCAGTTTTGGTGTTTTGTCTCTCAGCTGCTATTTCACTGGCTAAAATAGAGGAGGCTACTTAGTTTTTCTTCTGCCTCTACTATAATTATAGCACCCGGGTTTAAAGAGAAAGGTTCACCGTTCTTCAGTTGATTTGATTTAGTGTTACAGCACTTTGGGTAACACTACTCTGCTAAAGAAGAGAGTCACCATCTTTCTAATGTTGAATCAAAGACTGTTGTAGTCTAGTGCTGGTGTCTTTTATTTGGCTTTACAAGCAACGTTATTTTTTCAGCAAGATACTACAGTTTTTGCCTGAAAGAGCCTCAAAAACAGAATCAAAAGCTCTACTGCTAGTTAGGTGTACTGAGAGCTGGTGAAGCAGCTCATATTAATGCCAACTTTAAAATATCTAAGAGAAAAAAGTCAGACCTAAATTAGCAGTGGTTTTGTTCCTGTAATATTTCTGTTCAGCCAGAATGAAGCAAAAATAGCTATTTTAAGCTCCCCACAAATGGAAGTAACTGATTGACTCTCAAATGCCCTAAATGGAAGGGATGAACTAAAGAAATTAAAACTATGTATATTTTATACCTGTACATTCATAAAACTAAAGGGATTCAAAAATGCAAAGTAGCCTGCCTTGCCTGAACAGCTAATGTCTAATGAGCCTCATCCTAAGTTCATATTTGAAAAAAAAAAAAAAGAGCACTGAACACAAGCACACAGAATATACTTAACTATAAGGAGACAAGACAACAACAGGAAAAGACTTTTTAAAACTGGCGGCAATGTTAATTTATACTGCATGTGCACACATGTATATTTAATCCTAGGGACTCCACCTCCTCATAG
>VXAL01008452.1:1352-21937 GCA_013399475.1 Chauna torquata | reverse complement strand
ATCCTAGGGATTCCACCTCCTCATAGATCTATATAAATCTGTTCAAGTTTCTGGTAATGATCATCAGTTGCTTTGCTTTTTTTCTTCTGATACTCTCCTCAAAAAGAAAAAACACTCCACCTTGCAAATTCCATTTAGACAAAATTCTCACAGAGTCCAATCACAAATAATACTTTTAGTGACTGTTTTCATAGTCTTCTTCCTGTTACTTTAACTTGATCTCATCACAGAAGGCCAGACATTGCAACTAAGAAATGCTCAGCTAACAACATCCCTTACAGTAAGGTACTGTGTTGGAGACTCTCAGACTTCAGAGTGGGTGAGCCACTGGTTTCCAAAACATGGACAGAGTTCCACAGATGAATTTTCCTGTGCAATTTCAGCTGCTTTTTGAGCTCTCGGACCTCTGCCTTTCGCTGTTTCTTCTCTGCTCGTAATCTCTGCTTTTCTGCCTTCAGAAATCTTTTGTCCATCTGCTTCTGGAGCCTGCAGAGAGAGAGCCACCTCATTAAATATATTGAATTGATCAGAATTCAGCTTTAGCCAACACAATCAGTCTCAAAGGGAACAATTCATGGGATGTCTCATGTTTCTAGGCTGGATACCACATGATTTAAAAGAACAACTTCATAGTTGCTGGTAAAGATATTTAGAATAGGTTCAGTGACAGAGCAAAGACATTAGAACATGCTCAAAGAAAAAGCAAGCTCTCAAAGTCTACTACCCACCTATGACACAAAATTTTATCTTCTTTGTTATTAAAAGCTCCATAAGATTCTTGACTGAGGCTGTTTGTAATATAGAGCTATTTTTAGCTACTTGCACTACAGTTACAAAGTACCATTTCCTGTTATCTCTAAATCCAAATTCATAAAAGCTGAACATCAACCCCAGAACAGGTTTTTCCACTGTGCTACCAAGACAGCCTTATCAGGTATTGACAGGTGCCGTTTACCTAACTTGCTCCAGAGTAGCAGGCAGGCGAGGTGAAAACTGTGCAAGGCTGTAGTTCTCAGCAATACAGAGTATAGGTCTTCGTAGCTTTAACAACACATGATTGGGATCATGTGCATACGTTCCCGCTTCACACTGCTCACAAATATTGTAGGCTGGACAAAGGCTGCAAAGCAATAAAGGTAGGTTATCGAGGGGCAGACAAAGAATACACCAGAAAAAAATGAAATTGAACAATAATTAATCCCCACATTTCTCTAGAGAAGCAAACCCAGTATCAAACTATCACTGTAAGCAGTGACTGTATGAAACAGAGGCTGGTTCTCTCACTTATACATCAATATCAGGAACATCTAGATCAACATCTCTTCTTTGCTAAGCTGCAAGACAGTTCCCATTTCCTTCTTGAATACACATTGAAAAACCTGACAATTCCCTTAGCACAAGCTACTGACAATTGTTGCTATAAAGAATAAAACATTACACTGGAATACAATGCCAGAAACGGCATTATACTTCTGAAAATACAAAGGATAAGTCAACTGAAGTTTTCACGATGTAAAGGAGATCGCTCCTGCAGGAACAGGACTAGTAAAAAAAGACTGCCACCTCAAGCCAGCTAGAAAAATAAACAACCACAGGAAAACCACTATTGACATTTCATTCGCTGCTGCTGCCCAGTCCTAAAATACTTACCTTTACAGCAACTGCCTCATTCAAATTAAAACCTCACTTTCTATAGCTCACTTAACACACTCAAAACATGTTTCATATTGTTAACAGACTGACATCAGGGAGCTCATTTCAAAAAAAAAAATGAAAAGCATGACTCCCCTTAAACTTATTGACTGTCAGAACTAAAAACAAGATTTTTTTTATAGACTGGTAGTTACCAGTTTTGCATTGTTGTTTAGCTAACTTAACTGAATAAAACATTTTCCTTTATAATTACCACACACTATATGCAAACAAAAATTTAAAAGTGCTTGAGAATAACAAGAGTCTTAAAGTTTTTACATTCTTCTAACAATCACATTTTTTCAAAACAGTATTAATCTTGCTCTTACGCAGATAAGGACTGTTCACAACAGCAGAAAACATGAGCTGTTTATGAGACACATACTAGAGGTTTTCAAACATACACCATGCTGCAGATTAGAAAAATGGAAACCTATGACACCAAGATGGTTTCTCAAACTCTCATTCACGTGCTTAACATGTTCAGTTCCCCGTATACCCACTGCTCGTCATAGTCTACCTGCACTGGTAGCGAACTCCAACAATTCGGGCCTGGCAGTTGCAGCAGGAGATCAGCCAGTCACACTGGTTACCATTCCCTGTCTGGGTCTCCAAAGTTGGAGATGCTGCTGTAATAGAGCTCTCAGAAAAGTCTGGAGACTGACTGGGATGAACAAGCTTCTCATACAGCTTCTGCTCCAGTTGCTCAACTGTTTCCTTCACCACTTGCTCCCTGAACTGGAGAAAAAAAGTCATGAATGGGATCTACCTAAGCAGCTTCAAAAAGTTGGATTACACTGTCCCAAATCTCCCAGCAGGTAAGTCAAAGCAGTTCAGAATTCATTTACCTCTGCAATAACACATTCCAGATGAAATTGAAAGAGTGTCACTTACCTCAAAGTGAATTTACATTTTAGAAAATACCAGCCCATAGGTTTTAACAAGGCAAACTAACAATTTACATTGTTGGTACAAGTATATGATTTTAAGGTTATTCCACAGCCTTGCATAAAGGGAAGGGAAGGAATCCAAGACAATTAACGTAACTCCTAACACTCTTCTGTGGTCTCTATCCATCCTTAAGTCCTGATTTTGTCCACCAGGGGTGTTTTAAATACAATTATTTAGTATTCCAATATGTGAAAGATCTTTAGATTATATAAGGAAGCGGCAAAGGAAGTGAAAACTCTGGAAAAAAAGCTTAAAGATCAATGCACATACTATTGCATCACCATATCTTTAAGTTTCATGAAGTCACTGGCTGAGTAATTCTTATCATTCCTAGCTTGCTGCTCCTCAGTGATGCTTATTACCTGCTCAAAACAATACCTGCATCTTATTAATCTATAGTTTATACTCATTGGTCTCTTGAAAGTATTTTCTTAAACTGAACAATCAAGAAAAGCAAGGTCAAATGCTGTGCTTCATATCTCAGGAAACCCCAAGTATTACCCCACCGAAACTGGTTGAACTAGACTCTGCGAGACCAACACTGTATTTCATGCTCCATGTCACGATGACTACCCTGAGGTTCCTACGACTATCCGGAGTGCAACAAAGATTCTAGCACAGAAGTTCCAAAACACTAAATAAACCAATGTCTAAACAATTATTCCAGCCTTTGTCAAAAATAATGACAGTTAAAACTACACTCAAACTAATCAAATGCACAAACCAAACAACCCAGTTTTGACAACAAGTGGCACGTATCAGAATTTTTTTTCTTTTAAAAGGTAACACCAACACTGTAAAAATGGCATCTAGACAGTCATCATCATACAAGTAATTTCAAATTATCACCACAAGAGCAGAGTGATTAGATGCCTACATGCAATTTAAGATTCTTGTCACAAGTACTGGGAGCAAATGCAATCAGATATATACAGTCAGGCATGCCAGGTATCTTTTCCACCCATAACCTCTTCTGTAGTCCTTTAATAATACTAAAATTCAGAAGAAAGCACACTTACTGTTTCCAAGTAGCTAGTAAACCATTCTGGAGGATTTTCATTTGTTCTTCCTGTTCTGTGATTTAACTTTTGCTGGTGAAAAAGTCAAACACATCAAGTATGTGAAGCTGTTAAAAAAACTCAATACAGCAAGTTAACCACTTTCAAATAGCACTCCCCTCAAGATCTTTTACAAAAAAAGTTTCAAGTTCTTTGGAAAACTGCAGAAAAGCCACACAAGAAAGCCACTGAAATTTTCCTGAAAGATTTGTCTTATTAGCACTTGAATGTAATTATACATCAAAGCCACAGAAATCAAGTCAACCAGAAGTTACTAGATTGCAAATTAGAGCTTCAGGAGACCATTTTGTTTATCAAATTATTTAAGAATGGTCAACATTAAAAAGCCTGTATTTCTAAATGCAACATCAAGACATCCTCTTGAAGACATTCAGAGAATTTTGTGAGCTTTAATGGGTGCATGCAGGTAGCTACAAAGACCAACTTCTGACCCCAGAGTTTTTATGTACAGGTAAAGATCATAATCATTCTATAAGGTGAGTTACACTTATGAATTCTTTGTTTTAATGAATATATTATCCAGCTCTGCATCATACCTGAATTGCCAGCTCCTTTTCATTTTTTAAGTCTTCGTCCAACCCCCGAGCTAGCACAGAATAATGTAATAGAGGTATCTTCTCATCTTTACGAACTGGCAACTTTTCTGTCACAGTTCTTTCACGTAGTTGCAAAGAACAAGAAGATGGAGTTTCTTGCAGAGAGGAGCTTTCTTCATACACATTCATCTGAAGTTGATTTCCTTGTTTAACTGCAATCTGAATAAACAGTACACAATATACGATGTTTACTCCACTTAAAGCCAACATACAAAATCCTGTAAAAATACAGCACTATACTGCACTGGAGAGGCTGGGAGAAAAACAGCAACAAAAAAAAAAACAAGAAAGATTGAGTCAGATGCCAAGCTATAGTCAACTGATTTTTTATTCTGCCTCTCCTAAAAGTTACCAATATGCTTATTAGGAAGTTTGCTGTAAGCAAAATGGTCATTACAGACATTCTAGAGGAGTTTTTCAATCTACAATATAGCTGTTTATATAAAGCCAGTAAACAATAGAGATTCTGTCCAGGAACTTCCAACAAATTTTCATTTATGATTATTTTCAAATGATTTCCAGATTAGAAATTCAAGCCATAAGCAAAAAGTTCTGAAAGCACTAGTACTGTACAATTTAAAGGAATGCAATCCTTATTTTGTCTACAAAAGTTTATGAAGTAACTAAGTACTGACAACACAGAAAGTTTATTGCCAGAGAGTACAACGTTGGAGTCTGCACGGCAAGATTTTTAAAGGGATCCCATAAAAGCTCAGTACCTCCAAACATGGCATTATTGTGTGTTTGAGAAAGCCAGTAATTTGGCCATCTGCTCAGGGCCCTGAATCACAACTGCATATTCAATTAATTAATAAAAATCAAAATTAGTCTGGTTGGACAAAAGCGTAGCAAAATATTCTAGCTAGTGTCCAAAGCAAGCAAACTGAGCTATTTTGATCTCCATAAGTCAGATAATGCTGTTTGTTCCTCAGCTACATCAATTCTCATTGAAGAAAGCTGAATATATTGAGAAAGTCAAAGAGACCAATTACCTTCAGAGCTTCTTCATATTCCTCTGAAGAGAAAAGAAGAGAAACGTGAATTTTCCCTATCTCAAATAATACACATAAATTTAGCACACAGTATTTAAGAACCCTTACATCTAGGAATGTCTTCCATACCATCTGCAAATTATTTCAAAATAGACCTACTGAGGAAAAAGTTGTACATATGGCAACAAGCAAACATGCTTGCAGCCCAGAGACTTAACATACCATTAATTTACTCTTTTTGAGAAATTCAGTTTCTATAGCTCAAATGTTTTTTCCTTTGGAAAGAATTTGATGCCAAACCATACATAAAACCCCTAATCAACAAGCAAAATTTCTCATCTGTTTCCCCATAAATTTAAACAGCCGGGATCTATTTATAAACCCAATTTCACTTCAGTAAAGTAGCAGCTCACCTTTGCTATTCACAGACACCTGCAAAGAGAAATAACAGTGAGTAACAGCCAACATTTTTGTTTCTGATTCCCTTAAAATTAACATACTTTCAAAATAATGTACTTTTAGTCAGAGTTTCTGAAGTACCACTCCTCCAGATATTTGTTATTGCTGCCATGTTTAATTATTAACCAATGCCGTGTTGTTTTAGTGTAGACCATGTTCTTTACTGGGTTATGCATAATAAGTGAGGCCTCTCACTCTGCTGGCATCCAGAACAAGCATGGCCTCACCCAGCAGAAGCAAGCCGGCGCTGGTATCACTGCACTTGCTATACAAGTAAACAGAGGCTGGACCCAGTTGCTGTTAGCACCCAGATGCAACACTTAAGTGTTCTCTTGATTAGAAAGAAGACAATACCATCTACTTCAGATGCTCATTTACCAAATTTGCACACAGAAGTTACTAATACAAGAAGGTATTTAATCACTACAGCATTACATGATTCTGATCAATATTTACTCTATCAGAGCCTGAAAGATCTTAAACAGTTACACATATATACACACACGTATGTATTTTTCTGATATTTAAAGAGAGAGAGAGAGAGAGAGAGAGAGAGAGAGAGAGATACAGGCTGGAAAATAAAGGCAGACTCTTTCCCCGAAACGCTTCTGGAAGCATCCCAATATTTCCCATAAGGTAAAAAAATAAAACCAAAAATCCCCATCTCTGCAGTTTAGCAGAGCTGCAAATCAATCAGTGGAGCACAGAGTTCACAGTAGTTTTGTTCTTTTTGAGAGCTACATTCCAATCTAAATCTCTAGATAAACAGAAAGAACATGAGGATGATGTTATGCCAAGCAGGAAGTTACTCAACAAGGACAGCTCGAAGTAACCGATTTGCTTTCTGAGCCAGTAATCTGCTTGCAGATTATAGCATTTGCATAAAATAAGCAGAGGATTTGACTACACCAGATCACTGAAGTAAACATATGCTAATGACAGGGTCCTACATTTTTCAGAGGAGGGAATATAGATTGAAGAGACAGGACTTTACCACAGCTGCAAACACAAGCCATTGTAACTACCTTATTCTGATAAAATAAAAAAATTAAAAATCCCTCAACAGATGCCTCCCTTTCTCAGAGTGCAGTGAACCACTGGTGGTTTCTATTGAGCTATACTGGTAGGAAAAAAGGCAATAGCTTCTAAAGATGTTTTAAACTGAGAATGGTTTATTACAAGTGAAACCAAAAGACTAACAGCTATTTTCTTCTCAAAGGGACAAAAAACATCACCTCTGATGTGCAACAGATACAGTCCTGAAGGACCAACTACAAGAGGCAGAAAGAGCTGCAGCAGTTACATTTTGGATGGGGGGAGTAGGGGGAAAAAGGTGTTATACCTCATCATTATCCTCATCAATGTATTTGATCTGAATGTTGTCCAGGTCAAATGAAACTTTAACCTGCAAGCAGAAGAAAAGGAGGAAAAAAACACCAACACAATAAGACAGGACTATAGCAGTTTTCAGTTAATCATGATTATTAACAGCAAAAATATGGTTTTAACCCTTCCACCCTCCCCTTCCAGTTTCTCAGCTGAAATAAACACAGTTTTACCAAATCCATTCTTCTGGAACTGAACAACTCTCCCCAAAGCCTTGCCTCCAACCTTCACTAACTTTTTATAATGAAAATAAGAAATTCATTTATTTTGTGTTTCACCTTCCCTAGTTAATGTTTATCCCCCAAAAGCAAGATCACTGAATAACCTTTCCATTGTAAGAGGACTTGCTCAGGGTTAACAAACTCAGTCACGGTAAACACTCCAATTTACAGAGGCTAAAGCTAACAATATTTGAACATTAACTTTTACATTAAAAAGCACCTAGAAGACACCTCAGACAGGTGAGCAGCCTTCCCCCCCCAATAAACCTATTTGTGTTTTGAGAAACTAGGATTAATTCAATTACTAAGAGCAGCAAAGTATTGTATTCTACTACTCACTGGCAGAGGCACTGTACATCTGAACGTATAAATCCATTATACACATCCAAAGAAGAAGAATAAAGCTGAACAGCTGTTTTGTATTAACAAAGCAGAATCAACATCAAATGAACCATAAACAAAAGCAGCTGTTTCCCTATGCTGAACAAGTCTTTGAGGCTCATGTGCACTTCTGTGTTCTCTACTTACATAAACTGCATTTTTCCTCCAAAAGATTGCTCTATCTGAGACTTATTCTGCCAGCCTGGATCTAACAGAAGACCACTAGCAGCCTTGGAAGACAGCAGATGGCTGGGACGTACACAGCCTCACAATATAGCTGCATTAATTACAAAATGTATACGCAACTGTCAGGTCCTTCCAGTGATACAGCCCAAAATAATTTGGGTAGTGCTGAGAGAGAACCAACTCAGCTTGCTGAGAAGAAACTGCAGTATTAAGTATCTCTACAACATCCACAAATCGTTCCCCCAAAACTCAAGCTAGAACCAGAGATCTGGCTATCCCTTAAAAACACCAGACATATTGAACAATACAGTAAAAACACAGGAAAGCGCTTAGCTGATAGTGCCTTGAAACAGTAATTCACACAGCGTACTGCAGAGACACCCAGCGGTACTTCCTTGGTTAGGGAAGCAATGTTATTGTAACAGAGGTCGACCGCTCAAACAAGCACACCTTCTCTCTCAGAGTGTTTATGATTAAGAGCAACACCATGCTCATACAGCAATCTGCTTCCAGCTTTGATACAGTAGGACTCTGACCTGCTCAGGCATTCTTGCAGGGTTTACTTGCCACCAACTATTTTAAGGCAGACCTAGCACCTCTTCTATGAGACTGAAATACAAGGAGAGTAGATGATACAGCTCACACTTTGAATTTGAGTAACTGACCACGCAAGAACCTCCCACAAGGCACATTATGTTAGCTAAAATAAAACTGAAAAGAGATCTTATTATTTTCTAAGATGTAACTTTAAGAACTTAAAAGAAAAAAAAAAGATCTGCTACAAAATAAATAATTATTAAAAAAATCACTGCAGCTCCATCATAACCAATGGAATCCTTACTGTGCGACTTCAGCCTCATCCAACAGAGGAGTTTTCACTAAGTAGCACTGGAAATAACCACCCAAGCAAAAAAACCTCCTTGGTATATCAAGTATACAATATACAGATCTTCATAAACAACTGCCTAGGTATGCATGGCCTACTAACACGGACAGTTATATCCACCCTAATACACACAAGGCACCAGGAAACAACAAACCAAAGATGCACATCACTGACTACGTACCTCAGAGAGGAAAAAAAAAAAAAATCGGAAGAATACTCTATAAGCAACAGATGAGTGTTATTCGACCATGTCTACCTGAATAGCAAAAGAATGGGAGATAAGCAAAACAGAATGCGTTTTACAGCATAACAGTGCTGAAACCCAGCATCACTAACTGGAGCAGGGCAAACGACCCGTAAGAAACTTTATCCAAAACAGGTTTTTCACACCACTCCAAATATAAAGCAAGAGTAAAAGTTACTGTCAACGCCTAAACAAAAACCGAGCCCGCAGCAGAATAAAAGACCAACTTTAACACCCTGTGGGACGGGCGACACGGTTCAGGAAGCCGACAGAGAAGGAACCGGGCTCCCGGAACCGGCTCTCCGCGGCGGACCCGGCGCTCTGCCTCCAGGGCCGGGCAGCGCTCACCATGGCCTCCACGTCCGCCCACGTCGTGTGCGCCGACTCCGACACCAGGAAGCTCTGGGTCTCCCCGCGGCAGCTGACGCGGAGGTTCACCTGCGGCTCCATGCCGCGCTCCTGAGGAGGCGAGGGAAGCCCAGGCAGGCAGCCCGGCCCACAGACACCCGCTGGCCCAGCCGAGGAGAGACCGGCGGCCAAGGCAGCTCAGCGTCCGCCACAGCTCTCGCAGCAGCCCCCAGAGCGGTGCTCACCGCCCGCGGCCAGCCCCCGCACCAGCCGAGCCCAGGGCTCTGCTGCCACTGTCCGTTCTTCACCGAGATGACGGCCCTAACATGGCGGACCGACCCCGGCCGGCCGCCTGCCCTCCGCGCGATGCTATTGGCTGTGCCGACTGACACTCATCCGGCTCGCCACTCTGGTTGGTCGGGGGCGGGACCAGGTGCGGTGGAAGCACAACAATAAACACAGATGGTGAGGCCGGAAGCGGGCGGGCGGGCGCCGCGCCAACCGACACGCACTTCCGAGGTTCCCACAATGCACCGCGCCGCACGGGCGCAGCGTCCATCCCGGCGCTGGGGGTCACAAGGCAGTAGCGGAGCCAATCAGACGCGCCCTTCCTTATACCGCCCCGCCGCTGCAGGAGCGGGAAAGCCACGCTCCAGGAAAGGAGCGAATAGAAGGGCGCTTCTCGGACCACGTGATGCACCCTGGGCGCGGGATTGGCTGCTCAGGTGCGCTTGTTTCTTGGGTGACAGAAAGGGCGCGAAATGCGACGCGGTGGCGGCTGCGGTCGGGTGAGTGAGCGGCTCCGGGCCGGGCACGGCGAGCTGGGCGCTGGGCGGCCTCCCCGCGGCCCTTCCCGCTGCCAGGCGGCTGCGGGGCCCGGTCTGCTCCCGAGCCGCCGCCGCGTGACGGCCAAGGGGTTTCTCTTTGTTCCCAGGGTGCGCGGTACGTGCAGCGGGGCCTCCCCTGGCCTGGCTGGTGCTGACGGTGCCCCGGGCTCCTCAGGTGAGCGTTCCTGCTGCCCCCTTCGCGGCTGTGTCCAGCCAGAAAGCTCCTTTAACTCGCGGCTGTGCTTGTGTGCGCGCTTGCTGAGTTTCTGCCGGGTGCCGCTGCTGTAACCCCTTTCGGTTCGCCTCCGGCTACAAGAGGCTTGACGGTGATAACCGCAAACGGGCGGGGCGGGGACTGCGCCGGTGCTGGAAAGCCTCGCTCAAAAGGAGCAGCTGAGTGTTAGATGCTGTGGGTGTGTCATAGAAATCCACGCGGGAGAAAGCGTTATCACAGAGCGCAACCGACCAGAGACAAGGATGGTAACTTTTTTTGTTGTTTGTAGGATATTTCTGGATGAGAAGTATGGACCTGTCAGTGATTGCTGTTGGAGATGTAGAAAATGTGCTTGCAGCTATGCAGAAGAACTTGGAGTGCCCCATATGGTACGGCAGGAGAATTGCATGAACTCTGTATTGGGATAGTTAACTGGTGGTTTTTTTTAATCTCTATTTCTTTTCCATTCAAATGTTTTGTCAGTGCTGTGGTCATGAGACAACGTAAAGAATAGTGTTTTAAAACTAATTAGGTTGATGCTGTGTGAGAACAAATACAAGACAGGAAGTGCATTTTGCTCATATATTCTAGTAAATGTTGCTTTTATGTTACAACCTGAGTCAGCGCTCTATCCACTTGGGGGAAAAAAACCATAGCTGATTAGATTACGTTAGAGTATTGTTTGAAAAGCGGCCCGGATCTTTGTCTTTTGTCACTAAAAGGCAAGTGTGGTTCATATTCTTTAATGCAAACAAACTGTAAAGTAGCATAGCTTCTACTTAAAGCCTAGCTGTTTAGAATGTCTGATAAGTTTTTAAAAGACTCTTGCTGCTGTTGAACCAAATCGTGGAAGTTAATTTTGTCTATGGTGGCAAACGTTTTTAAATCCTTAAATCTTTTGACATGCATTTCACATGTCACATTACTGCCTTTGGAGCACCAAAATAGTTCCCTTGCTGCTGATAACGTCTACTGCAAAGGCATGTAGTAGAAAATGTGAAATGTCTGTAGAGCTACACAGGAGAAAAAAACAAACTCACTTTCAAATTCTTCTGAAAAGGCAGCACGCTTCTTGCTGAGTTGTTGCCATTGGATGGTTGGCTTGGTTATTCATTGACTTAACAATGTTGTAAGAGCCAGAATGGAAACTGTTTCCTGCATCTGATGTTCTTAAGGTATAAAGATATAATTGTCTTTTTCTATTACAGCAAATTAAAATATTTAAACATTCCAAAATATGCCTGAATGAGGTTGAACGAATAATGCATACAAAAGTAGTGCTGAGGCTGCTTTCAGCACTTGTTGGTGTACGTTTTCCTATAGGCAATTACAAGTTAGACTGTTCTGCAGTAAGAATGTCATGTTTGTTTTGGCCATTTTTATCTGAGTTAGGTTGTTTTGGCCTTTTAATTGCAGTTATTATATAACTTTTTTTTTTTTACATGCTGCTAGGTTGTAGCAATACAGTCACAAGGAGGCTATACATACGTAGTGTATAAAACTCATGAGAACTTTCTAATGCAGCTAGGATTGGTAACCCAATGTAAGCCTAAAATTAGAGCAGTATTTTTAAAAATGATGTTGTGTTTGTTTCTCTTTAGTATGTGTTCAAGGTAGGTTATATTTTAAGGTGAGTTGAGCAAGTGAATTGGTTAAAGCTTTTCTTAAAGCCCTAGTATCAGGTTGAATGTTAATTTTCACACTGCATGAGACAAGAATAGGTTTAGAATAGAAAAATGGCGGCGGGGGGGGAGAATAACCTAAATATTAGTTGCATCAACATAGCTGTGCATTTGGTTTATACAAACATAGTAAGAGTCCAGTGGGCTCCTGAATCTTAGCTTTACACTGGCCTTTGCTTTTGCCGCAGGAGGTCAGCGTTCAAAAAGAAGCTGTTAGTGTTCCAACACCAAGTTTAGATTTAGCAAAGTGACTGTATTTCTGAATTTTGTTTCGTTGCTGCTATTTTTAAATAACACAGAAGTTATGTTTTCTGTTTTTGTTTCTGCAGCTTGGATGTAGTAAAAGAGCCAGTTTCAACAAAATGTGATCACATATTCTGCAGGTAGGTTTGCAAACTTGTGATTGCAATACTTAGTCAATCTGTTTTTATTCACCATGTATACTTATCTTTACTGCTAATGATGTATACTGTGTTTTGATAACTTAATGCATACCTATTTTAAGAGGAAAAAATCCATTCTGAACAAGAAATAACAGCAGTTGCACAGATGTGTCAGAGTGGGCCGATGAATTCATCCTAACACCAGAACAAGAATACAGGCATTCAGCTTGATAATGAAGTATTTCTACTAAGTGGATACAGCATGATTATTCTTTTTTTTTTTTTTCCTAGGTTCTGTATGCTTAAACTCCTCGGCAAAAAGAAAAAAGGTGTGATACAGTGTCCTCTGTGTAAGGCTGATGTTACTAAGAGGTAATACATATTTGCAAGTGGGCTTGGGGATGAAAAGTTTGAACTCTAAGGAAAAGTTGAACCATTGTCTCAAAAATGCCTTAGCAGAAAACGGAAACAAGAAAAGTTGATTGAGTGAACTGTCAGTTTCTAAAGGAATAACTCTTTAGTGCCTTACCTCAATAAAATTTTTTGTTTGAAGTGATCACAGGTGAAGACGCTGTTCTTAGCAAGTATTTGTGCTATCAACTGTAGACTGTATTATTGTTCAATCATTACAACTAGTTTCTCTGTGTTAAACATACTTTCCTATGTGAGGAAAAGTAGTACAACATTTTCCCTTTGTGATGATGTTTTAATTACAATAGTAGGCTGTTCTGGGGAATTGTGTCGATATTACTCAGCAACAGTTTTTCATTGTCTCAGCTTCCATTTTGCAGTTTCATTCCTCCTTTTTTGTTCAGTCTAAATTCTAGGAGAACTATTGATAGCTTACCTATACGTTTGTCTTAGAAACATCTCATGTGGTGATGTTATTTCAGAAGTCTTAAAGAAAATTCCAGATTTAAGCAGTTAATTGAAGGATTGTTGGAAGCTATCCATGCATTTGAGCTTGACACTGGAGTAAAATGTAAGTGTTATGAATTTGACATTTTTGCCATGATTATTTACTGGGTGTTTCATTACTGTGCAGTACTCAATATGGGAAGAATTATTGAAAGTGTTTTCTTGGATATAGAAGCACAAGTTCCCTTGAAGTTCCCAAAATTTTCCTACAATAGCATCTTCAACTTTCTTAAGGGTTTTTACTGTCATTTTGTGACTCCAACCTATGATCTAATTTTCAGTTCCTGAAGTATGGCTGAATGTGTATCAAATAATCTTTAATTTATAACTTTGTGGCAAAGACTTGCTCTTGATTTGTTATTACGCCCAATCTTGCATCTTTAACTTCTTAGAAGTTCTTAGAGCCTGAATTGGCAAGTATCCTAATAGAGTATGTTAACTTGTCCCATTCAGATATACCCTTCTGGAATCCAAATTGATCCCTTCTAGTATTCAGTGCTTTGTAAAAGGTGTTGGCTAGTCAGACACATGCTTGTTTGTATTTTGAAGAACACGTTTTGGTTGTTCTGTTGAGATACAGATTTATATTTTTTTCATAGTAAGGAGTATACTGTTCTTTCTAGATTATCCATAAAAGCAAAATCGGTTGGGAAAATTAGTTACCAGGATCAAGGTTTTACTTAATACTTCAATATTTGTAAAGAATTTCTAGGAAACCTGAAACTTTATTATTGCAGTAATAGGGTCTGTACTAGGCTACTTTATGAATAGATAATACCTGCTGTCGTGCTCAGTGTAAGAAAATATTTTTGTATTTTCTTTCTGTTGACACTTTTCAGTTTTAAACAGTCATCACTTTCCTAAAACATCCACAGAAGCCACTGCTGCAGCGCTCCCGTGTAATGAAAGTTCTGTCATCCAGAGTAAGGGTTTCAGAAACAGGAAAAGAAGTGCTAAAGAAAATGGACAAGAAAACTGCACCTTGGTAATTTTTTTTTTTTTTTGCGCAACGTATTTTTTTGATTGGTTAGTGTTTTATTTGGAATATGTGTATATACACGTACATAGATGAATGGAATAGGAGACTTTGGTTGTTTTCAGATCCCTGTTTGTCTTTAATATTATTCTAGACAAGGACATCTAACTATTTCTGTCTTTGAAAAGTTGTTTGTATAAAATTACTTAAATTTCAAAAAAAAAACACTATGGAAAGATAATACTGCCATAATATATTCTGTTAGTGAAACTGGGGTCGAAAGCTTTTTCTTTACAGCTTGTTTAATTAGGCTGTCAAACAACTATTTATAGAGGCTTTTTACTTTTTCTTAGAGGTAAGACCATAAATTACCCAACTTAGGGTGATTGCTACATGTATGAGTGTTCATGGTGCATTATTAATCTTATCTACTTGATACTGAACAGAATGTTGAGTATGATAACTGTTAATGACTTGAGCTGTTAAATGCATGATTGTTGTTTCTATTAATGCATTCCATTCCTATACCGATGCGATAAATTATATATACTAGCGTTTTGCATAGAGGCTGCCAATTTAAAATACGTGGCTCATTCATATGAGCCACCTCTGTGTAGTTTAAGTAATTACTACATTTTTTTTGGAAATAACCTACTGTTATTAATAACTATTCCTTTTTATTCTCCTGTTGGCAGGAAACTAACATGGATACACAACTTACAGATACCAGGGTCAAAAGGTGTCCCCTAAGAAACCAAAAACAGAAATGTGACTTTGAAAAAGGGATACTTATAGAGCTTGGTAAGAGCTGCTGTAGATCTATACCAGCTGAGCTTATGTATAATGCTTGCAAAGTAATGAAAGGTGATGAAATTCAAAGTCTGTATAAACACAAATTTTTCCTCAATACCCAAAGTGAGAACAAAGAAAGAAATAGATCAACAACTCAAAGCTGGTAAATCAAAGTGATTTTTATATAGTTTATTATATTGTAGGAAAAATTTAAGACTCGGTGTACAAAATCCAGAGAAGATACTTAACGAGGTAAAGTTATTTATAACTAATAAGTGCTATTTTGTAAAGACTATTAAGCTTTGTTTGCTAGCGCTTGAGGCTGTATTTAATAACCAGATACAAGAATGAGATCTAATTGAGAAAATATTTCATTTCTGTTTACCCTGGCTTTTCAGAACTCCCTTTTTAACTGGTGCTAACTGCTCCAAGAAACAAGATAGATGCAGCACATAGTTTATTTTTTCCCCTGTTCCTTCAAAGAAGGAATTGCTCATTTTAGCAGACAGTATTCGTTACCTCATTTTTGTTTTTGTTTTTCCTCTTATTGCTTCTACCAATATCAAGCAAAGGATCTGAGACAGAAATTCAGACATATTGCTCTGACTTCCAGTTCTAAATTCTAAATGCTAGCAACTGTTTCTTGTGTAAATTTGGAAATTAGAAATTAACTGACTAACTCTGTTACCAGTCACTGTATTTAAAACCTTCATCCCCTGGAAAAGAAAACAGAACTTTATGCTGGAGCTATGTAGATATTTGTATATCAAAATTGTTGTGATTAGGTCAATTAAACTTGATCTCATCTGATAAAAGTTAAAAGCACCTACTTCTAGAAAGAACTAAGCACGTGTGCTTCTGTGATAAGAAAAGTCATCTTTCTCTGAATCCTTTCAAGGAGAATAACAGCTGATTTGTTTTTAGGCACTGATTCATCTGAAGAGCTTTTCAAACAGGCAAGCAATACTGGGTAAGTAAAGGTTATTAAGGAATTCATATTTTCTGAAGATTACAGTTCAGTATTCTCATTACTATGCTTCAGTTTCTTAGCATAGGACGTATAATTCTTCAAGCTCTCAAGTGATTTTCGGCTTTGAGGCATCAGGGTAGAACGGGTAGCTGACTCCTGTCAGTCTGTCATACGATATGCTTTCAAGCTATTATCTAAATATTTTGCCACTTGCATAGGCATTAGAGCTTCCAAAGAAAAGCTTGTAGTATGCTTTAGAAAATAAAAGTTAAGTTCAGGAACATGGGAAGGGGACCATTAAAAACAGTATCTGAAAGCCTGAGGGGATCTAGTTTTGGCAAGTTTCAGTCGTGCATGGTTGTCTTTACTCAGCAACCTGATTTCTCCAAGAGCAAAAAGAGGAAAATTAAGTACAGTTTCCTGTTATGTCAATTTGTGGCTCTCTATAACGGAAGTTGACTTTTCCTTCATGAACCTTCCAAACAGGTTAGGAGACAAACAAGTGCTTCAGATTTCATCTCAAGAAGAGCTAGAGGAACCTAAGAGTGCTGAGAAGGAGAATGAATTCTCTTGCAATTCACAGCCTCTCAAGCTGGGTGCTAACGAAATAATTCTACCAAATGTTGTAGGTGTGTTCATTATTTTATTGACAAAAATGGTTGAGAGGAAAGCTTGGAAGAAAGACAACAAGTTAACATTTTGATTTCACATTATTAAATATATATTCTTGTAGTCTTGTATTTTGTAGTTTTATCGATGTCTACAGCTAGTGACAGTATTATAGAAGACTATGCCTGTAGACTAGATACTTAATGTGGATATTCTGTGCAGAGAAACAGAACGAAAAAATTAACTTGATCACAGTGCAAATCTAATTCTGTTCTACATAAGGCATTATATTATCCTTATGCTATCCCTCATAACATAGGTTGGGAGCACTGTCTGATAATTCATGTAAGGAGCTGCAAGAACATATGTCATATGTAATCTGATATTTCTACCTTTCTCTGGAGAGAGGCTTGTGCAGTGTAATGTTCTGCTTTGGAGGGAAACAAGAACAGTTCTTTTAAAACCAAATAGAAGTCATTACGTTTGTTATTGTTCCTGTGCATTTAAAATAGGCTTAATAATTTATAATACTTAAAAATCTTCAGGTGAAAGTGATTCCTCGAGGGAAGCCTTGAGCAAGAAAAGCACACAGAACATCACTGAATACGCCAAACCTGACCAAGTGAATATGACTGAATGCCAGAGTTCTCCTTTAAATGTTCCTGCAGCAGACCTACTCACAGAGGGGTGTGACAGAATAGGCAATGCCAGTCCCTTAAAGAATGGGGACACATCTTCTAAGAATGCAGAAGAAATGGATGCAGAGCAAACTCAATGCAGTAGTAAAAGCCAAGAGTTTGACTTAGAAGACAGCTCAGAGAGCAGACTGGATAAAAGCAAGGAGATAGATATTGTTGCACAAAGTGTGGAAGATGTGGAAATGTGTGAACCTGTGAATGATTCTTTGCCTGAAAAAGAACCTCCTCTGGGGAAGCCGCTTCAGCCAGAGGCACCATGCTGTCCTATGCAGCATCAAGTCTCTAGGAAGAGACTGAAGCGAAGCATTCAGAAAGTCAATGAATGGTTTTCAAAAAGCAATGAGATTCAGTCTTCCAATTCATCCCAGGATGACCCTGCTGAAGCACCTGATGTTTCAGGTGAAGAAGATGCTTCTTTATCAGATAAAGATTCGTGTATTTCAGAGAGGACTAATCCTGTGGTAGGTTTCATGGAAACTGCAATGGTTGAAGAAAACAAGAGATGGTCCAAACAAACAAGAGACAGCATCAAAGACAAAATATTTGGGAAAACATATGAGAGAGAGAGGAAGTCAAATCCCCCTACTATCTTGAGAGAGATTTTCCCTAGTGCAAAAAAGGAAGATGTGGCTGCTGATGAGGAGTGCTTGAATAATTCCAGAAAAGACAGACTAAAACGAAAAAGGAAGGCTGCCCGTGTCCTCCAGCCTGAGGACTTCATCAAGAAAAAAGATCCAGAAGAGGTAGGTGGATACCCTCAAAGTGTTAACTGGTGCCTTGGAGATGCTGAAAAGAAAAAAAGTGATGGAAGTTCTGCTGTTAAGGAGAATCCCCTGCCTGAGAAAAGAAAGGGTAGTACACTAGCAGAAATAGAGGAAGGAGAATCTGTATGGAAAAATGCTACTGAAAAGGTGATGGGCAAGCACTTTGATGGAGAGCTAGAACTGAATAACTGTGATCAGAAGAGCACTAAAAATACAGGTTCTGCAGCAAAAAGATGCAGACGTTCAACTAGAACCATGCGTGCTTTACAGTTAGTAGTAGATAAAAACTCTGGTTGCCCTGATCCATCTGAGCCACTGATTGACAGCTATCCAAGCAGTGAAGAACCAAGGAGAGTTGATTCTGAGCAAAGACAAGTCAGGCGCAGCAGGAGGCTTCAGTTACTTTCTGAAGAAATGACAAAAGAAACAGGAAAAAGGATAGTAATTAAGGGAGCAAGAAAGTACGACAGTGACCCTGAAGGGTCTTTCTTTGGAGTTGAAAGGAATGTGTTAGTTCACAACCCTGAATGCAAAGACCTGTGTGAGCAGCAGGATATATTGAGTCACAAGCTACTCACCAATCTGAAGGGTGCTGATCTGGAAGCGAACGAAATACAATACGATAGTCCAAAGAATTGTTCTGATACTGCGGAAACTGGAAAAAGTCTCTTCAACGCTCCATCTTCACGTCAGCATTCAAATTCTAATTCTTCTTCACCCAAAGCAAGTTCGCAAGATGATGATGTGCTAGGTAGCCCTTTCCTCCTGCAGTCTCCTTCAAAGATTGTTGTGCAATCTGCTTGCCGCCTGTCTGAAGAGAGAACTGAATCATGTACCACTGTTCCCCAGGACAAAGGACACTGTACACAAAATGTTCCAGAGGACTTCAGAACTGAAAAGTCACCAATGGCTAAAAATGTTTCAGAACTGACCAAGGAAGTTGAAGACAGTGAGTTAGACACTCAGTATCTGCGAAATATATTTAGGAATTCAAAACGGCTGTCATTCAGCCTTTATCCTACACACATGAAGGCATGTGCAGTAGATGATGTCACATCTGAGAAGTTAAAGATTTCATGTGCTGATCAAGTAGAAAAAAGGCATAGTAAATATTTAAATACAGAAAACTCGCAAGAAGGGAAAACAGCTACTGAAAGCTTGAGTAGTGTTTGTGAGAAAGAGAAGCTTAAGACCTGTGAATCTGTTTGTGTTAACCCGGTGTCACGCTCTGTCAGCAATGCTGAGTGTGTGTACTCGGGGGAACATCAAGGTGTTTTGCAGGCTGCAAATCAAGGGAATCTGATGACACCAGTAAGAATGGGTGCTGCTAGGAGTGAAGGCAAAAACAGACCACAAAAGGGAGAGCAGGGAATTGAAAAGACACTATCAGCTGACATAGGGGTAGAAAGCGAGTTGAAACAGAATCCAATCAAAAGTAATAGAAGTCNCTGGATCAATGGTTTGTCCTACAGCTTGTCAGCAAAGGCCTGCTGAATTCAACTGCAAAGTCACTGGAAAAAAAAGTAGCAAAAGAGAAAGAAGACAAGTAAAGGACAGTGAAGAGCAAGGAACCCAAACTGCCAGCACAGGGATGCCTGAGTGTTTAGTTACAGAGGCTCTAGAAGAACCTCTTAAAGGCAGTAGTGATTTTACAGGTCTGTCTGAAACCCCTGATGGCTTACTGTGCTCTGATGGTGACACTGAAGAGAACACCAATTTTTATGAAACTCATAGGAAAGACAGTTCTGCTGTGTTTGTAAAAAGGAGCAACAATGCCCTGGTGAAAGAGTTAAACAGTAGAGGCGTTGGTTCTAAGCCAAGATCTAAAGGTATTCAAAGGTCTCGAAGAAGAGCACGGAAACTGCAATCTTCAGATGAAGAATCTAGTGAGGAAGAAGATTTACCGTGCTTTCAGGCATTAATATTTGGCAAATCAGTAAGCACACCTTTGCAGATCAATAAACAGGTAACATCTTTGGTAGGGTCTTCAGTAAATCCCAGTACATTGCCTCACAGTGGAAGTTATGATCAGGACAACAATACGCAGAAAATACCTGAAGCTGCCCTAAGTAATGGGTGTGTTTCACCAACCCAGGAGTCAGAATGCTCTGTGAACTTATTTTCTTCCCAGTCCAACATGTCTGAAGAGTCAGCTGATGGAGCACAGGAGCTGAAGATACCTTTAATAGAAGTTCACGCATCCAAACAAGTGAGCAATGTGAATGAGAATAAAGAAACACTTCAAAGTTGCAGTGGTGGGCTGAAGAGAAGAAAAACTAACTTCAAAGATGAATACCAAGCAGACCCAAATGTGGGGACGAACCCAGGTAC
>VXAL01008438.1:3834-49480 GCA_013399475.1 Chauna torquata | reverse complement strand
GCAGCCTGTGGTAGACCCCAGCCACAAGGTGTCCTTTATCGGGCCTGTGCTTAACTTTTACCCACAAGCTTTCAACTTGTCCATTGCTGTTTCTCAGAGGCAGCTCTTCACAATCTACCCATTTCTTAACATAGAGGGCAATACCCCCACCCTCTTTCCCTGCCTCTCTCTTCTGAAATGCTTGTAGCCCTTGACTGCAGTGCTGTAGTTGTGTGATTCATCCCACCACACTTCTATGATAGCAATTAGGTCATAGTTTTCTAATTGAACTATGGTTTCCAACTCCTCCTGCTTGTTTCCCATGCTGTGTGCATTGGTATAGAGGCAGGTATTCCCTGTTGCTTCCTAAAGTGTCAGTGTTCCCTGGTTCTTCTGTTGCTCAAAGATACATCTCCTTCCCTAGCTGATTCTAGTTTAAAGCTCTGCTAATAAGTCCAGCCAGCTTGCTGACCAGAACATTCTTGCCCCAGCTAGTCAGATGTGCTCCATCCAGTGTCAACATAGCCAGTTTCTCGAAGGTGCATTCGAGATCATAGAGCCCAAAACCCTGAGCATGGGGCACCAGACATGCAGCCAATCATTTACTTGATCCATTCTTCTCCTTATTCTTGGGTCCCAGGCTCCAACTGGGAGGATAGAGGAAAACACTACATGTATTCTTTCAACATTTTTCCGAGGGACGTAAAGTCCCTTTTGATATTTCAGAGTCTCCTCATTTTCGGAGTGATGGCTGTCTGCTACGTGCTTGGGTCTGCCTGTTGGCTGCTACCCAGCAACTCTAACAAAGTCCACTCAGAGGTGACCAACATGCCAAGGATAAGGACATTTCTGCAGGCAGTGCTACCTTATTTAAAAAAGGGAACATTTGCTTGTATTGGAAAGTCATGGTCTCCAAATTCTGAAAGTTTGTTTGTTTGTTTTGATTTTTTTTTTTTTTTTTTTTTTTTGGATCAGAACGGAAGAAAACCTGTGTTTTGATGGTGAAAGAAAAACAGATCAGAAATGCAGTTCACATGTTCCTTATCCTAACTCTTTTTATTTTTTCCATGAGAAGACAAGATTGTTTCAGAAAAATGGGTCGTCAGAGGCACCAAAAAGCCTAATCTAGACTAGCAAATCATAATGCAGTATCAGCTACTTTGAATTTTGCTAGATATCTCCAGGCCAAGAGTACATCATACCAGCTCGTGACAGAAATGGGTTCATACAGCTCATATATTTATGAATCTGCTCTCAAAAATTACTTGCAAAAGCAGCTCCTTGTTGTGTTACAAGACTTGTCCAAGTCCCAGAGTAAGATGCTTGTGTTCAATGTGGTATTACCTCCTTTAGCACTACTGGGAGGATCTTAAAAGATAATGGCCTACTTCCCATCTTGTGATGGTTTCACACTATTGACTTCAATTAAGTTATTGTGGTTTGAACTGATGTGATGTGAGGTTAGGGACATGAGATTAAGACAGAACTGCTTTCCTGCAAAGACATTTAGATACAGTACAATGAAAGAAATGGAGGTTAAACAACAGGAAATAACTTTATAACAATAGAAACAATGTATAGGAACAGACTGCCTGAGGAAGTTGTGGAATATCCAACAGTTGAGACTTTTAAGCATGGATTAGCTAACATTTTCCATGCACAGGAAAGATATATGAGATCCTGCATTGGGGCAGAAGAAGCAACTGTATTCCTGAGGTCCTTTCCAGCACTGTTTTCTGTGATTACTTAGTTTTTGTTAACCATATTTAACTGAGTTGGATAACAATTTTGGCAGTAAGTCAAATGTCATATTTGATACCTGAAATTTGATTTATTACACTCATAGGCTGCTTTGCTCTCTGTAATTCTTCCTGCACTGTTTCCTCAGCCTAAATCTCAGAGACCTGTGTACAAATCTGATCAATTGAATTCTCCCCAGGATCCCAGTGAGCCATCATTTTAAGACCCAGAAGAGCAACATTTGACTTACTCCATGAAACTTCCATTTTTTTAGTAGCAGACAACAAAAATATGTCAGCAGAGTCTCACATCAAAGAGAATATTGAGGGGAAAAAATGTCCATACAGCCAGCTGGTTCTTTCCAAATCTCATTCATATACTATGTATGTGTGTGCCTGGGGTAAAAAGAAAGGACAAGGAAGGAAGTTTTAGATGGGAGACGAAAGTTACATAACTCTGGAAGAAAGATGAGAAATAATGAAGCTTTTTATACTGCCAGACAAAGTCAGAAACACTCAGAGAAGGCAGACATGAGTTTGGAAGTTGTAATTATATCCCTACATTGCTGAATATGAATTCTTACTTTTCAAATATACTGGTATTAAATGTACAGGAAACAGGAAATGAAACAGGTTGCGTATAGAAGGTGAAATGGTTTTGTCAAGTTTCATAGTGCAAAAATGTGAAATACGAAATGAGAAAATATAGGGACAAGGAGAGGAGAGGAGAGGAGNCCCACGGGGATGTGGGCCACCAGAAGTGTCCCCTCCCCGTCTTCACCCCATGAGGTTGTGGGCCACCAGATGTGTCCCTCTGCAAACTCCTCCAGCCATGGGGACAGGGAGGGGACCCAAATGGAAACAAGGACATGGAGGGACACGGGGGGACGCAGGGCCCCACGTACCCGTGAGCACCAGGAGGAGCAACGTGATGGGCAGCAGCTCCATGGCCCTGAGGAGGACATGGAGGAGGGTCGGGGACGTCCCGCCTGTCCCCTCTGACCCTCCCTCCATCCTCCATCCCTCCGTCCATCCCTCCATCCATCTCCTTCCATCCTCCTTCCTCCTTCCCTCCTTCCATCCTCCTTCCCTCCATCCTCCTTCCTTCTTTTCTCTTTTGTTGTTTTATATTGTTAGGGAAATTATAGTTTCTTATATTAGCAGCTCACAGGGTGTAGTAACTTTGTTGTACATGGTTTCTGACCACTACTTTACAACACTATTATTTTTGAAGACAGATTTTAAGCTAGCTTATTAAATGCATGTGTTGTTGTTGGCATTATTTCTTCAAAGGAAATTAAACCCTATATCTGAATCTCAGCTACTTCTTAAAAAAAAATAATAATAATAAAGGATGAAAATCGATCCAATTCTGCTCCTAGAAACTCTGGACAAATCAAAATGCGTGTTGCTATTGCAGATTTAAATTAACTGAAAGCTCTTGAAGTGAAATGGGAACAACCAACATTCTGTTTCCATCAGGGATTGGGGAACAAGACATTTGTGCATTACAAAATGTTTTCAGTCCTACCTAGAGCCTTGACAGAAGGGTGCACTGAATGCTGAGAGTTCTGCTTGCCTAGGGAAAGTGATGGGGGGACGAAAAGCAAGAGGAAAAGACAAGGACTCTTTAGAGGAAGAAAGGAGAAACTGTCAAGACTGCATATTGATTCAGTTTTTGAAGAGCACTGTTTTTGCAAAGAAGTAGATGTGTAACACCAGGGAGAGTGTACAAAGGTGCAGGCATCAGAGCAGTGTCTTTCTCCCTCTTTTTTTCTCTGAGCTGCCACAATAGAGTTTTATATCTGGACTCTACTAAATGAAAAATCCATTTCCGCTTAGATTAATGACACAGAAAACACTTCAGGTTGGAACCTAAAACCTAACTGGGACTTTATTCCATATGCACTCAAGAAGTAAGAATAATCCTAACAGCAGCAGCAAAGCTAATAACCACCTGACCATATTGATACCTTTGCCTATGCAAGATCTGCATCACAGATTCTGTTGCCATTGCTTTTCTGGGATTTGGGATGGTGTAGAGATCTGCAAAAGTGTCTTAATTTGGTTGTTTTGGAGGTGCTATATGTTTCATAAGCAGATGACGTCTGAAGCAGGGAAGCTTTTAGGGCAAGAATGATTCTTCTGCAATGTCTGCACAGGGTCTGGCACAGTCGGTCCACAGCCCAATTAGATTGCTTGGAGATACAGCAATACTGCACAGAGTGAGAAGTAGGATGTGTGAGTGACACCCACAATATTCTTCAAATACAGATTGATCACTAAGTTTCATTAGTGTTAATGGTTGCTACGTACGGAGAACAATTTATACCCTCAAGCCAAATGTCTTTTGTTTAGATTGTTGAAAAATAATAATGAAGGAAAGTACTGAAGTAAAATACAATGGTACATATGTGACCCATGTGTGTTTTCAATCACAAACTGCCTGTGCTTTTCGACACAAAATGACGGTTGTCTCTGTAGATGACAGAAATGAAAAAAATGAAAAAGCCTGATACACAGAATGCAGAAAATTGTAATACTTGCCTAGCTTCATACACCAAAATCACATTTTGCTGCATTCCAATATTTCTCCTGGGTCTGTAGCTGAACAATTTTTTTCTATATTCAGCTACCACAGCTGTAGCAAAAGGAGGCCTGTGATTTGAACCTGGGCCTTTGTGATAGATAAGAAATACGTAGCCAATAACCCATTTACTTAAAAACACACAGGGTAGGTAGCAGAAGGGTCAGCATATTTGTTTCTATCACCTGGCCAAGGGATTCCAACACACTGTCATAAAACTCATTTTACTCAGCTGACTATAGAGAAGTTGTAAAAAAAAGTCCATTAAAAATATTCCTTAGAATCTTAATGAACTAAAGGGAGATAACAAAGACGGCACCCTTATCAGAATAACACAATTAAGTAAATTTGGTTTGCAGCAGTATGTTATTTTACATTTCAAATTATTTTTAAACAGCTTCCTCTCCTGCCTGAGGTCAGTATGAGTTGATAAGTAAATGGTCATTTCACATGTTATCACGAGAATAACAGAGTGAGTACTGGAAAAGTTTTAGACCCCTTCATTTTGTGCCAGAAAATTGGTTCCTGTCTTTGACAACTTAGTGGTCTTAGAGAGGTGTATTTTCCAGAGCCAGCCAATGCATCTACCATAAATTGTCAGTTCTTTAGAAGGCCCCATTGCCTTCAGTAAACATGAAATGTGCTTCTGAAAGCTCTCTACTGATTTTTCATTGCATTGGAACTGAAGTGACTCATTGCTTGTAAAATTTTGAGTGTCAGACTTACTTTTTGATAATGGTAGGCACACATGCATCTTTCCTGATACATATATTTTTTTTTCCTATAGAATTATGTAGGGAGACACCCTGAAAGTTTGCTAAATGGGACTAGCATAAATCTGGAACGTCAGCATCCCCCTGCATAAATTTACATGCTCTGGTTCCAAAAGGTTAACAATATGGCAGATGGATATCACAATGTGTGAACTCAGAAAAGCCAAGAACTCAAGATTTTTTTCTAAAAGCAGTTAAAATTTTGAGCATTTCCCCAGTCCTCTTGAGCAGGCTTTCTTGACTGACAAAAACCACCTGCTGCTTCAGTTAAAGCCAAAAACAGTCCAAGAACAGCAGCTATAGTCTTTTGCATTACTTCTGCTTTTCATCTCGTTGAGAATGTAAAAGCATGAGAGTAGAGACAAAAATGGGCAAGCATGAGCCAGCCCACTTAAACAAATAAATGTCAGCCTCTGGAAAGAGTTAATCTAGTGTCTAATTCTGGGTTAAGGTCAAATGTTTTCCGTGCTCATTTTATGGTGAGATTCTTTCACTTAGAGAAACACTTTTGTAATACCAAGAAAATTGTATTTTCTAGCTTCTTAGTGCAAAAGCTATTCCTGCATCCACATACATCTGATTTCACACTGTGCAACTTTTCTTCCTGCAGATGCTCTCCTTTCATATGGACAGCCTGAAGCAAATGCAGAGAACTGGAGAAACTTGAAACTAAAGAAAAAAATTATTTTTCTCACCTTCTTGGTTTTGTTGTTGTTGTTGTTGTTGTTTCATGTATTACATTGCCTTGGTTTTATAGCGTCATCAGAAAGAGGAAGGGTAATTCTCCATTACCATGGGTAAATAATTATTGGTAATATGTGTACACAGCATAAAGCTATGCTTTGCAGATGCCAAGCTAGGTCTGAATGAATGGAAATGAATTGTCTAGCTGTACTCTGAGCCTCCATTTATCTTGGTCTTTGGTTGTGTATGAGGTTCAGCAAGATTAGTATCTCAGGCCCCATGGGAAAGGGAAGTCCTCCTGGAGAAAAGGGCTAACCCTTCTTAAATGTTCACATCCTCCACAGAGTAAGTTTACCAATACTTTTAAGATTTTCCAGTACAAGAAAGCCAAACATTTTACTCCTCCTCCTCAGCATGGTGCTGTGTCTCCCTCTGATGGTATCTGGGCCACACTTTCAGGCAACTGAACATGCTGAAGTCTTGCATAACAGAGGAGGTCTTAGCTCAACTCATGGATATATTTAGACCAGAGGTCCTAGTTTTAAAACCCACTACTCCATCAAAATGTGATTTGCTTTCTAGTACTTTAGTGAATCAAGTCACAGCGACAAATTTTCAGAGGGGGACTGTTCTCAGCCACAACTGAACTGAATTCATTTTTGCAGCCCCACAAGGATGGAGGGACAAGGGGACATTTAGCAATCACCACTTAACAGAAATTCTGTAAGGACATTAGACCCTTCAAAGTGAACTCCACCAGGCTGCTCTGAACATCCAGTTTGTCTCAAGGCTGTAAAATTGCTATAAGAACCTATAATTTCCTTAAGTCCCTCAGGACTTGACAGCAGACTTAAGGTTTGAAAGTCTTCCTAGTCATCTACAGCTTGTGATTAGTCCCCTGAGGACCCCCAAGAAAGCTTTGCAGCTACCATATGCTGCTTTGGTGTCCTTTATACACTGCATCCTGCTGAGTGACTTGGCTTTGAAACCACTTTATCACAACTGATTGCAAAAGATTTGCCCTGCACTCGCAATTAATGGAGTTTATTGACAATAATCTCAAGATTATTGCTTTGTTTAAAATCAAAGTATTTACACTCTCTCTCTAAGCCAGTAGTAGCTCATCCCAACCTGGTGAGGAACTGCTGAACTAGTTAAGTTTGTTAAGAAAAATGAACTGTGTGCATTTGCTGGTGACCAGAAGATTTAACCATGAAGTGTTGAACCTTAGAAAAATGGTCATGTTATGGTCCACCCGAATATTTTTCTATAATTAATACTTCTAAGCAGGACATCATAGGAAATTCTCACTAGTAAGTCAATTCTCACTAGTAACTCAGTTGGTATGGCTATGCTGAAAATCAAAGGTATGCCAAGGACCAGATTGCTTTCTTCCACGTACATAAGCAACAACTGTGTGTTTATGTGGGGTTAAAAATGTCTTCTTGTTTTATGGAAGTACAGCACTTAGAAAAATGTCTCAAGGTACTGAAAACAAATAGAGCAGTAATAATCCTCACATAAAGAAAACGCCTAGTGCTCTAGGATCTGGGGATAAGGATGAAGCAAACAGTTCTTGTTACAGGTCTCATCATCTGTATGTTCCCGGAAAATGAACAAACAAACAAAAAACATGGGATTAAAATCAGCAACACTGCTATTGATTTCTGTAAAGTCAGTCTGGTTTTTAATAGTTGAAGTAACACCACTGAGCTTCAGATAGAGCAGCAACATCCTGTACCTGCTGCTTCTAGGTCCAAAACCTTTCCATCATATCTGAATCCATACTACACCTAAAAATAAATAAATAAATAAATAAATGTTATAACACAAAAGACTGATATTAGTAAGAGGAAATTGGAATGCTAGAAATGTCTCTGCAGGAGTTAGGAGTAGTGCCCTTTTATTCTGCTGGGGCATTGATACAGAAATTCGCAGGAAACTGTCTAATCAGAAGTAAATGCTCTTTCTGCAGAGCATTATTTTGTTTCTCTAAGCCATGTGTTCATGGAAGGGTGACTGCCTGGTGCTAATGATTAAGCCCAGTGGGGCTCAACCTCTTCATTTGTGTACCCATACAAGTTTCCCTGTGAAGGCGGAGCCTCCTTTAGAAAGTTCACATACAGAGACTGCTGCAAGCATGTGTGAATCTACTTTTCTTTGTCATTTTACACAGGCCCCATATAATCAGTTCATTGATCACCTTATTGAAAAGCACTCTGGTGGGGAATGTTTTTATGTTTTGCAGGTGACATAAGCTTGTTTTGCCCCTGCTGTGAGGGAGAGGAACTCTCTTGACTTACATTCAGACCCGGCTGGCAGCTAAGTGACTGCAGCTAGCACAGAGCTCAGCACCAGCTAGTAAGCTCTGTTGGGCATCCATGGGTCTCAGACTTTGTGTTTAGACATGGGGTCCTGGCTGATTCAAAATGTGGGCAGAGCAAGCCAATGCCTGCCTGCAAAATACCATGGTCATTTATTTCCTCCATCACACTGTTGACTGCCTGCCTTCCAGTCTGGCTTCAGCTGGTACTGATTTCATCTGCCTATGAGTTGAACCCTACAACTAGATGTTCACAGCAGCCTGACCACCACTGTGCTCCTGGCAAATGCCACTGGTCTCTACACAGCACTGGAGACATCTGCAGATGGAAATGTTGTCCACTTAGGGTAAGATTTATCTCTTGGTATGACATTTCCCTCTAGACTGCAGGTTCTTAATGGGAGAAACAATTTCTTTGGCAAGGGTTAGCCCAGTGGGTCCTCACCTAAGCCAGTGTTTTTTAGCTCTAGGGATAGCAATCAGGACCTGGATACCTTCCCTGGCTGGGCCACCAGTTTGGATGCTTCTCTAGAGATATCTGAGACTTAGATAATGATGGCAGTATTTCTTCTACAGTTTGGGTTACTTTGGATAAAAGTTTATCTATATCTTCCCCTCCCTAAAACAAATAAGCTTCATTTTATCTTCTCTATGACAGGCACTGGTAGGTTTAACTTGTGAATGACTTTGTGGTGATCATACACTGACATTTGGAAATGTAAGACATGGAAATGATGACAGGCAGTGGTAATGAACTTGTTCTGGCAGGGCAATAATAAAAGTCTTTTGCGTCTTCCAGTCATTTGATCTGAAAAAGGTAAAAATACAGGAGCCTTGTGTAGGGTATGGCTGAGGATTTTTTTGCACATTAGCATTTACTAGGCTACCAATCCCTATCCGATTAACCTATTTCATTGAAGTGATAGAAGGCCAAGGTACACATAGGAATGAAAAGAACAGCTACAAGAAGCTGAGCACCTTGGCGATTGGGATGATCTAGTTTAGTTTGCTTAGACAAAAGGAAAGGTTATGAAAACATCACTTCAGGTATCTTGTGGGTCAAAATACCATCAAGGAGAAGGGACTGGTCAGGAACTATAGGACCACATTAAAACAGGATCCTTTGGGCCAAATACCAGCAAATGCTTGCAAACAGGGAGACATAGAGAATTAGGCTGCCAAACTAGATCTCAGCTTCTCTGCTTAGAGCATACCATATCCTTGGATTTTAGTCAGAACAGCGTATGCGAGGACCTGAGGAGAATATGTGTACCCATTGCAGACCGCAGGAGTTCACCATTTACTCAGTGCACCAACAAATGCAAATTTATCCTGTCACTTTCTCTGATACCATCTCCCTCTCTTTTTCATACTCCCCCTGCCAAATAAATAAATAAATAAATAAAGTAACGTAATTATCTCACTTTTGGATATAAACTGTATGATAACACAGGGCAGAAATGGCTTCTGATGAAGACTGTCTTCAGCAGCACAGCTGGTAAGAGTAAAGTATTGCTCTGTGCACAGGGGCCATTAAGCCATAGGAAGGTGTGCATATGGGGGGGGGAACTGGGCAGACTTACACATTTGGAAAGAGAAATATATACAGGCTGGCTTCAAGGGAAAAACAAAGAAAGCAAACCCTAGAAATATAATGTGAAAACTTCCTATTGTTCCTTCAAGCTGCATAGCCCAGGAGACCACGGTTGCTATAGTATAAGATGGCACTGCTGCTTTCACAAGTATGATTGAGATGAGCTCCAATCTAGATATGAACCCTTGAGTTACTGTGCATTGTCACAGCATCAGTGCCTAAGCAATCCACCCACTCACACTTTATAGCTTGTACAAGAACAAGGATCATATCGGTCTGTTTCAAACCCCTGAACAGTTAATCTAACTGAGGTTTTTAAGGTTTTAGCAGGTCTTTCTAATAGCTGCTGTGGTAGTATGCAGTTAACCTTTATTGCCATGAGGGCCCTATTAAGAATGAGTTATGTTTGTCTCCTTTAAGGAAGGAAGGATTATGCTTCCAGATGTGTTGATATACTTAACATATGCCCTGTGATTGCTGGGACTCTCAGGCACCAAAAGAGTGCTGTTTTCACAAATCTGTGATTTTTGTTTATACAATGTATACACATTTGTAATGGTAATTTGTGCATGGCACTCAGAAATTGAGTGATGAAACTCCAGAGAGAGAGAGAGAGAGAGATTGAGTGAGGTGGTAAGCCTGCACTGTACATAACACTGCAGACTGAAAACCCATCCTTACAAGCACAGGCTATGTAAAACTGGTTTTCTTCTGCTTGTTCCAATTAGACTATCCATAAACATTTTCAGTTGTTGCTATCATCACATCAGTTTGAACACATAGAATAGCTTGATTTGTAAGTATATGCAATTATATTTGTGAATGAAAGCATCGAATTTGGTTCATTTAGACTAGTAGATGCACATTGTGTCTTGCTGTTCACCATTCAAAAAGCAGCAAGGCAGTTGCGTGACTGTTGATGTTGCAGTTGTTACCACTAATAATTACTCATCCAGAAATCCATACCCAAGCCAAGGGAATTTTTTACCTTACTCTTTTTTTTGAAACATTCACATCTTCCCCTCTGTGAGAAGAAGAATTATAATGCCTGTATCTACTCTGTAGGCCGAGGAGTCTGAGACTGACCTGAACACCAGAGTCTTGACATCTCATCTCCATATTTCTTCCATAGGAAACATAAAATACACCCAAATTCATGCTGCTGACATCTCCCATCCTGATATGCTTCATGGAAAGATCCTGGGGCATCTTCTGTGCTTGATGCCTATCACTTAACACCACCAAAGGGCAGCCGAGGTGTATGCCAGCTGCTGAATGAAGCATGGAGTGCTGGGTACCATTCACCCAGGAAGACCACATACCCAGGTTCAGATGGGGTAGGACTGAGGGGAGGGTTTCATATGGGTTGTCACTAAATCAGTCATGAGATCCGCAGTTCATGTTGATAGATAGCAAATTTGGCCTCCAGATTGGCCTTGCCCAGCTGTTCCTCCAAACCACAGTAGATGCAACTAACGGGACCTCAGCAACCAATAGAGAGTATGACTTGGTTTATAAAGAATGCATTTTGCAGAAAATCTGTTCTTCAGCTGGCTACGTAATTTGTCCCAGTGCAAAAATATTTTCAGACAAATAACAAATATGCTTTCAGAAATCTGGATCAGCCCACAATCAATGCACTAAACAAAACAAAAAGGGGGCAGGAGATAAATATGTTATGAATCCCTTATTGGTGGTACCTGATAAGCTGACATAAGCATTAGAATAAGAATTTGAAGGCAGACCTTTGTGTGAAAATGATGATCTTCCGCTGTTTCAGTACCATATTTTTAATTATATTTCCACCTCCTCACTTCCCTATATCTCTTCCTTGTTTGTTCATTCTGGTTTGGTTTTATTTTAGTCATTCTGGTTTGGTTTTATTTTAGTCTATATAGACAGAATGCCTGTGCTCCTCCAAACAGACACTGCACCACAGAATAATGTATGTGTAGCAAGCCCTGCTTTGGATGGCAGAATCAACACCAGCTGCCAAAGGTGCACGTCCATCAGTCTGTAATGGTCACAGATAAGAACATTTACCCAGCAGCCCAACCAAGTGGGCTGAAGAATCCTGAAGAATCCTGGGCTCCTGATGCATGCCCTACACAAACAGCAAAAGGGAAAAGACGAGTGTGTGATAAACAGATGACCAAAACGAATCCATGCTTCCAGAAATGCTTTTGAAGTGAAAGCATGAAGAGCAAAACATTTCCTCATGCATCCAAACCATTTCAGCTGCTCATACTTCACTTCCACAGCCATTAGCCCTGTTGGAACAACACTGTAGCAAGATAGTATTGATAATGTCTTATGGTATATTTTGAAAATAAAACAATGAGCTGTTATTAGGATTGGCATCCTAGGGCTTGCAGGTCACCTTCATAAATCTATGACACCAGTCACATGTTTGCTGTGCCTAGGCTCCAAACCGTGCAAATGCAAAACAGCTCTGACTTGGAGGCTTTGTGGATAGGTTATCTCAGCTGAAGAGCTCTACTGTCTCACAAAGCATACCTATCCAGAGAAAGGCTGTTACCATTTCCCTACCTAGATTTGTCCCCAGAGTCCCCCTGAAGGATAAAGCTGACCTGTGGGGTAAAGGCAACGACCTGAAACTCAGGTCACAGTGCTGTGCTGTGACTGCAAACAAGCCACTTAAGGCTATGTCTGAAGTCTTTTAAGTTCTCATCAGTAGGAATGAAGAACCTCTATTTTTCTTTTCCTCTGTGCAATTATGAGTATAATTAACGTTATTTCATAAAATTATAGAATAATTTAGAGCAGAAGAGACCTCTGGAGATCCTCATATGAAGTCTGATTTGTCATACATACCTAATTAGACCCACTTCTTTTTTAGGTACAAGCTCACCAGAGACAAAAATGTCTTGTACTACCCTGGCACACAAAAAACCCTAATCTCAGTTAAATGTTGCTACAAGTCGTGAATATGTAAAAACAGGAAACAGGAAAAAAACAGTCCAAGGCTATCTACCTGGAAGACTGTTTTTACTTTTAAAACTTATTTCCCAACTCCCCACCCTACTCTTTTTGTCTCACTGCATCACTGGGAAGGATATTTACATGTCAATGCAAAATCTGTGGTTGCAGCATAGGGCAAAAATGCCCCTTATTGTGCATAACCTGACAACCGCCAACAGACACACTGAAAAAGACTGAATAACATAGTTCACAAACAGCAACACTTGCCTGTTGTATGAACTGAGAATATGATTGAAAATTGTTACAGTAGTGTTACAAACTTAACTGACTTGTATGAAGAATAGCTACTCATGTAATATGAGAATGATATGTGATACCCCTTAGTGATATGGTTTCCCTTAGTGATAGGGTTTAGTGGTTTAGTGGAGGTCTTGTTAGTGTTAGGACAGAGGTTGGACTAGATGATCTTGGAGGTCTCTTCCAACCTAGACGATTCTGTGATTCTGTGATTCTGTGATGAACTTGAGAGAGAAGGTACCATCCAGCTTAGGTGCTGAGTCAACAAAAGGACTCCAAGGGTATTTAATTGAAATCATCTTCTGAAATGAATGCAGAAAGCCCCTCTGGTTCATTTTATTCCAAAGCAACTAAAAGCAGGGGGATTCCAGCAGTTCTGTCATCCTCCAGTGATCGGCGGGCATTTCTCAGCTGTGTGAACCCGTGCCTTGCAGCAGTCCCTCCACTCAGAGGCATGTAATGCTGGATCTCATCCCATGAGGGGGACAGAGTGCTTGGGAAAGTCCAAGGAAATGCTCAGACAAAAAGTCTCTGAGGAGTTAATGATTCTGCAATATATCCATGGAAAGGCCATAGGCATATGACCATTTTACGGATTGATCGATAGATTACATATGCTGATTGCAGACGGTCTAAAGAATCTGATCTCTGCTGATTACAAGACAGCTGCAAATGCTGTAAAAGAGTGTTAGAGAAGATGAGCTCACAAATGCTATTTTTGCTTCTCCTCTACCCTAGCTGCACTTGGGATGACAACACTGAGTCATATCCTTTGCTTTATATCAAACCTTGTGATATTTGTGTGTTTTTCCTTATAGCTCAATATACGGAGGACAAGAATTGCATGAAGAAAAGCCTGAGCAGTCAGATTTTTAACAGGCTGTTAAACACAAAGACACCTTGTCTGCTCAAAAAGTCCCTGGGATTGTGGGGTTGGGAGCATACACTGACCCTAGTCTACGATCACACTTTCCTATGTCTGCCTTAGGCATCTGAAAGGGGCCACTGATGTAGATATTTAGCTAAAGAGACTTTTGTCTTGGCCACACTCTGCTGTTGGGAGTTATGGCTGTCTCAGTTTCTCTGGAAACCTAGAAGCATATTCAAGTTCTGCTGAGCGGATTTTGGATCCTGATTTTAAACTACGGCTTTTAGCAATTTGCCCCATTCTGACCCTCCCTCTCTGAACAGTGTCTGCAGGTCCTGCTTCTTCCATAGTGCCTTCCAGGGAGACCAGGTTAAGGCGCATGTTGATAAAAGAGTGGTTGTTCTAACACAGGAGACACAGACATATACGTATCCTCCACACTTGGCTATGGCTCTTCCCTTTTTACCTCTTACTCTGTTTTTAAATCCTAAGACAAAGATCAGCTGTCTTACGCACTTGTGTGGAGCTGAACAGTGAACTAATCCTGAGTGATCAGCTAGGAAAAAAAAAGTAGCATAAATATCAAATAATTATGAACATTAATAATTTGATTAAATTCCAGTCCAATCGTCTCTCACTCTTCAGTAAGCTCTGAAGTGTCTTTCTGATGTTAGAGTGAGCAAAACTCATTTGCTGAATAGAAGCGGGTTTAAAACATATGTCCTAATGTACTCCTGAGTAATGACCACCACAGGTATTCCATATTAGAGCCAAAGGTGTTTTTTTCTTTTTTTTCTTTTTTTTTTCCTTTTTTTTTTCCTTTTTTTTTTTCCTTTTTTTTTCTGAACAGAAGAAAAAGAAAAATCAATCAAATGATGAAGCTCTTCAGAGTTTTTGGTTAACTCGAAGTATAACCCTCAGAGATTTAACTTGAATATACTATAACACTTTTTTCACTTCAACACAAAATATTTTGTTCTGTTATTGGATAACTTGCTCTTTCTAATATTTTTTCTTTAATTTAGACTTTTCTTTAAAATGAAAGATGTTCAAACTAAAAAAGAAAAAATCATTTATAAAATGAAGAAATGATGTGTCTTACATTTCCGTACTTGCTTTTTTTCCTATGCTTTCTTTTTGTCACTAAATTTGACCCATATCAGCAAGACATTGAGGTCTCCCTGAAATCCATCCATGATTATTTTGGCAAATTTACTATACAACAAAGCTTTTCCAGTGTTATTTTACGATTCATTGTATTTGTTCTTCTCGAACATTAACACAAGAACACTTGTGTTCATAGGAAAGCTTGAGTCTCATATGACCATGCTGCTTGTGTTGGAGCTGCCATCAAGAAGGTTGCTTGGGACTTAAACAAGTAGCATGCAGTAAAAACGCAATGTGACTGCAATGATCACTCACCAAGTAGTGGCTAGCTAGTGAGAAACATGCTGCTGAAACACCTGCACACCAACAATTGATTTGATCATTTCAAACAATGTAAAAAGCCTGTTTGTAAACACACACCAAAAAGTGTGCCTAATCCATCAAATAAATTGTTTGCTGCAGATGGTTCCCCCAGCGCTATCTACAGGTGTGCAAATAAAAATAGATGACCATATAAGCACGGCATGCAGACCTATTGGGTTGTCTTGTCTACCTGTTTATCATCAGACAGGGAGCCTCAGCATCCACACGTGAGCCAGGAGTGCTCACAGACTTCTGATTGATTCTGGCGATGTTTAACCTTTATCTTTTCTGCAAGAGTTTTTCTTATCCTGTGGGGTCTAGTACTTACCTGCAGCCTCAGGATCTGCACCATGAGATGATAAAGAGCCAGAAAAAGTAAAAAGAACCATTTTTTTTTTTTTTAAGATTGTGTTTTCAAAGACACCAAGGAAAAAAAAAAAGGCAGACTCTGAAAATGACATTATATGACAAGCTGACACCAAACCATCAAACAATACCATTCAACACTAACCTTAAGAGACAGAAAGCTAAAGAATCTAAGCAAAAGAAGCTCTTCAAGAAGCCGCTACACGTTGTGCTTCAGGTTGCCTGCAAATACAAACCCCTTGGAGGTGACAGCTAATATAAACCTACCAATAAACATTACAAGGTCTCTTGTGCTAATCCACTTGCAGTTTTCTGTTCCTCCTCTTACAGAAGTCAAGCAGAAAGTGGACAAAGAAGGCATAACAGAGTACAATAAGGGATACAGTGGAAAGATTTAAACGCTGATTGGTTTTGTGCAGTTAGTGCCTGTGGATCATTGTGGTTGGAACTGAATTCAGCGTGTTGAGGCTCCGCCATACTACTTATACTGTGAGCAGCCAGGAACCACTGAGGAAAAGGCTATATGCATCAGAAATCTTAGATCCAGGTTCACTATACATCAGCAGCAAAAACCAAGGCTCTCCCTGTAGTCAATGAAGAGCATTAGGCATGGCCACAGGGTGCTCCAGCCCACCTAAGGTCTCAAGAACCCTCCAGGGGTTCCCTTGCTTCCCTGCACATAGTCCACCAGAGCAGCTAGGTTCCCAATCAGTTAGGTATCCAAAATTAGATTAGGATAAGTGCAGGATTCCAAGGTGAAGTGAAAGGAATAAGGCTTCAAATTTCAAAAACTCCAAGAAAGCTCAGTGTGGAGATACATTCTAGCAAAATCATGTATTAGTCAGAGGTAGTAAGCAAAACCCCAGCACTCCTGTTATTTAGAACTAAGCTCACAAAATCTTTTCAAGACATGCCATGAGGAAAAAATGCTACACAGGATTTGGAACAGACCAGTCAATATGGGGCATCAGCCTTGCTGGTGCCAGAGGCACTCACTGCCTTGCTATCCTGGAAGCAGAGGCTTCAGGCAAGCTGTCCATAACTTACCAGGTAAGAAAGGCTGGGCAGTTCAACTCCTACATCTGCAAGCGCAGGGTGAAGCAAGTGCGCAGGCTGACACAATTCAAGCAGCAACCTGTCCTCAGTGACAAAATAGGTACTGTGAAGAAGGGCTCCTATTTCCATGTGCATCCAGCATGATGAAGGCACCTTTTCCTGCCCGCTGTGACCATGCCACATTTATCCAGGACAGGGCACTAGACAACTTTAATGCTCTCTCCATGTGGCTACACTTCCAAAATATTCAGCCTGAAGCCAACATATCATGCTGCAGCCTGACAGGCTATGCACTGGGAGCAATTTAGACCTTGCTCCGTGCATTTCACTGACCTCTAGTAAGCTTTCCGGTGGAATTCAAGGTGAAGGTTTTAACCTGCAAAGCCATCAGTGCTTTGAGACCATTTTAGCTTAGAAATGCCCCCCTCTGTCCATATCATATGCTGATGCTGTCTCTCAGGGGACATATACCCTCATGGTGTGTCAGACCCCACTGTTGTTTCTCCTATCTCTCTGTGAAAGCCATCAATTTTCTTCTTTCTCTAAAGCTACACTGAGCAGCAGTGGATCTATTCACAGGTACACCCCTTATTTAACCTGTGACTTGTAACTGATTGTTAAGGTGCCTGAGGCACAGAAAGAGTTCCTACACACATATACTAAAAAGAGCAAAAAATGAATAAAAGAATAGTTGTCTGCTGCTTTTGCAGTTAATTATCCACAAGCTTACTTTCCTCTCCCCCTCCCCAGCACCTACTCAAGGACTGAGGTTTCACATCAGATGCCAGGTATTTGTGCACAATGTGGCACTGAGGAGCTTCAGCATCACATGTTCACAATTCAACCGTTCTCCCTTCTTCTACACTCATCATGCTCAAAATTTAACATTAAGCATCTAATGAAGCAGAGAGATATTGATTCCTTTGACTGCCTTCTTAAATATACCCAGCATACTCTTTCTGCTCATCTGGTCTCCACACAATTTTCTGTCCCATACCAAACTACAGCCCCTTCAACACTTGCTTAGAGGTCTCCTATGAGCCATAACATTTTCTTTTTGTTGCCAGAGACTTTTTCAGTGTCTCTGCCCCAAGTCCAAGCCCACTCTCTGTGAGCTAAATGATAACCAAGGAGCTGAAGACCGGAGAGAGAAACTCACAAAGCCAAATTATTTGCATGCACATTGATTTGTGGTACTGAGTTAGGACTAGACTACTTCAGTGTTATGTGAACAGATGCCTTTTGAAAGAATAAGGAGAGGATTTAGGCCAGCACTTTAAACACTAAACTGATAGGTGCTTTAGAAATGAGATAGAGGGGGAATGATATCTTCTATAGCTATTGCAAAGCCCAGCTCTCTGGATATTTTGGGTTCATAAGAATGGCAGTTCAATAGCTCCCTTTCCATGCATTCAGAAGTGCAGGCAGAGCTGGCAGATGCCTTGCCTGTACATTAGGATACAATGCGCTGACTTTTTGTAGATCTTACCAGAGCAATCAACAGCCTGGAGACCTCCAACCAGCTGGTTATGCAGCTGTCTAATAACTGTCATAAGGCTTCCTACTAGAAGAGAAAGGGAGCTGAGGAAGATGGAGTGAGACTAATTAAAAAAGAAAAACATTGAATATGTTGCTGTTAACTTCCCTCAGCCTGGTAATTCAACTTCCTAAATTAGCACAAGATAATGGAAAAAGCCAGGAAGCGATCAGGGGCAATCAGAGAAAAGGTATAAGAAATCTATCTGATGTCCGTGTCTTCCATATCTTTCATTGCAGTCATGACCATTATAGTATTTTCAATCCTTTATGAAGTCAATTTTCCAAAAATAGGTGAGTGGCAGTGAAAGAAATAAATAGAAGGACCTACTTTCCTCTTGACGGTCCCTAAAATTCTACACACAGTAGCAAGGAAGATTACATTAGAGTGGAGAGTGCATTGGAGTGAAGAGAGGAGCACTTTATTAGCACTTCAGGGTCTGAAGGGGAGGGATTATGTCCAAGGATGTGTGGAGGTGCTGAATTTTTGTCTATGGCTTAAACAGAAAACATATCATGGCAACCACATTCTTTTTTGGAAGGTTGAAATTATGAGCACATTTGGGGTTCAATAGTACCTTTTTCTGAAGTGAAAATAAAGCATTTTGAAACACATTTGATTAAACAGAGTAGACTCAGAAAGTGAATGAAAAAGAAAGAGTGTGGTACAGCACAGCTGTTTTGCCACTGCATTTGAATGGGGTTGAGGCTTCCACTAACAATGTTCAAAACAAGGATTTCAACCAAAATCTCCTACTCATAGGAGCTTGTTTTAACCATTGAACTGAACAACAGTTGAAGACATTCCTATCTCACTCTTGTCTGAACCTGATGTAAGAATCCTTTAAATATTCACTGGCACAGAGACCAGAATCCACATAAATAAACCTAACTTTCTAGCTAAAGCCAGTTTTTCACTTTGTGTCTGTGAATATTTAAGATAGACCTGAAGTGGTTCCACTTTGAGCTTCAAAAGGGCAGCTTAATTCAGAACACGCAATAGCAAGCAGTTGGGCCACTCTGCTAAGAGACAGAAGACTTATTTAAAGTCCATACATTCTCAAAGAATCAGGGAGTGGTGTGAACAAGTCTTATAACCCTGACAGCCTACTCAGATATGTTTTAAAAGAACAAAAGAACAGATCCTCCCACATAATTTTTTGTGAATGACTCTTAAATCCACATAGTGTTTATTTGTCGAAAATTATATGTAGTGAAATGTGCATGGAGTTGTTATTAATTTTAAATGGACCTAAATGGCTTTTTTTTTTTCAATGGAGCTTCTTTGTGTGTGTGTGTATGCACCCACACATATTCATCCACCTTTAATTACATTGAAATCCCCAGATCCAAATTAGATCAGATACAGATTGCATTCAAAAGTGGAAAAGCCAGTTCTGACATAATTAAATATCAGCATAGTATGTGCTCCCAGATGATTTCAGACCATGATGGAAGAACCAGATACTTAAAAAAAACAGCGATAAGTATAATAAAAAAGAAATGTAGAGGAGAAGAAAAAAAGAAACGGCAATTGAATTCTTTCAAAATCACTTGATCTCAGGAAACATCTTGTAAACCCACTGTTCATGAAACTTCATCAGACTAAAATCCAGCCCAAAACCTTGGTCTACTACAGTCTCAGATCCCTCCTCAAGCAGAAACCTCAGTGTAAATCCACTTCCACGCAAGAAACAAGGGTCTGCAGGTAGCTTGCTAGGTCTTCTCATTAAGACAGCTCATTTGCCAGGAGAGGAATCAAGGACCAGAGAGAAAACATAGAGGAAAAAGTATGTTTCCTTTTGAAAAGTTAAAATGAATTTGTGCAGTGTCTTCATGCATTTGATGACAAAGTGAGAGGAGCCGAATTAAGTTATCTATGGTCAAGCCCAAACATAAAATATCCTCCCTGGCATTGCTCTCATCTTCCCATCCTTTGAAGTAACTTGCTTTACCAGTCGTTAGTCCCTCTACTTCACTGTAAACAGTGCTGTGTGAACCCATTGCAAAGCTGCTCAGAACCAAAGGCTGCACAAAGGTCTGTGCTCAAAATCAGGCAGAACACAAAGTAGAGGGAGATGGAAACAATACTTATCTATCAACTGTGCCAGGAAGATGCACAGAAGACCTCCCTTTTGGTGATTCTGGGGTCCTCAGAGATGATGGGAGAAGGAAGGGTGTCTGGAGAAAGGGTGTGGGTGGGGTGGGTGATAATGCATGCAGGAGTGAGAAAAGAGAACCAGCTGGGGTGAAGCCTTCTTCTCAGGACTCTACAGATGAAAATACTTTCAGGACTTGAGATGTAGGAGTTAATGTTACTTTTCCTCTAGAAAACTGGGGCTGGATCAAATTGGAAATTTTAAATTATTTTTTAAAAGAGGCTCTTCTCCTGATTTTTTTTCTACCTTTGGGACACATAAACTTGGATTGCATTTTCCAGTTTTCCTATACAAATGAGAACTATAAGGAGTCCTTTATTGAATTATTTATTCTTAACTGAGGACTGATATTTGTGCAGCAGCTCCACCTACACACCCCAGCTCCCTCCCCATTACTATACCACCAAATATCAAGAATTCAAGATTTGCTTTTAATTTTCTAGGATACCATTCATCCTTCCTCAGCAGCAAGCCAGCGGCATTTGTTCTCCTCTGTGGGTTTGCCCCAAACTGTCCCAGCTCCCTCTCTTATGTACAATTGACTTCCTATTGCCTCCATTACTTCAAAGTCTAAATCATGACACTAGGAGTAGAAGTATGACTATTAATAGAAAATAAAAAGAATTCCAAAACAACTGGCACTTCTTGGACTATTATTTTTCTTTCCGAGCAAGAGGTTTGTAGGATTTAATTTTTTTTTTTTTTTCCTGCTGGTATAAATATAAAACACAGCCACTGAGAAGGAATAATAATGAAAGGCTGCTCCCTGGGTGCCTGCAAACCTTTCTGAAATTAGATCACTAAGGTCCCAAGTTTCTTTTGCAGTAGGTCAACACAGCACCAGCAGATTCAAAGGAGCTATGTGCATTTATACCAGCTTCAAATCCACCTAACAACATAGACAGGATGGCCAGGCAACGGACAGCACATGGGGGCGTCTGGGTACAAAGTTGGTGATGGAGAGTATAAATTCATCCAGCCCTCTGTCGTCCAGTTTTCTTCCCTTCCACCAGTAGCTGTAACACCTAATTTCAGAGTTGATGAAAGGAAGGCTTCATTGTTGCTCCTGATGTTCTTCCTTGTTGCTTTATTTACTCCCCACCTACTCGTGTTATAGGAATTTGTTGCTCCTGTCAGGACACATGGCATGGAAAGAAGCCAATGAAATCTGATGCAGGAGGACCTCAGGAGAAATGGGAATGGAGAAAAACATCCAATGCAGAGTGATCAGCATACTCCTGGGTATTGAATATTTGATGAGGCTGCCTGTTCAAAAGAAGAATCAGCTTTGCTTATTTCAGCCCACAAAAGTGCTTTAATGGGTAGAGAATAATTTGTGCTGAGATCCTTGCTCTGTGATAATGTACTACTGGGAAGAGATCTGCATTTTCTCTCTATTTTTGCCCACCCACTCACACACATATACCTGTATAATGGCTGCCATTCCTACTACAGTACTTCTGGGTGACTTCCTTGTATAGATATTTAGAGCAGAGATAGTCTGAAAGATGTTCAAAAAATGCAAAGAGTGATCACATCAGTTTTGCAGAGTGCAATATTTCTTTCTATAGAAGAAGGAAACAACCACTATATAATTTCTTCTTGAAAGAGAGACAGTGATCCTCATTAGCTGTATCAGTGGTGGCTTCTCTATCATCTGTAACTTTCCTGAAGTTGCCAGCACGTAAAAATACCCCTTGCAAGTTCACTAGCAAGACCTAGTGGGGAATGCATGGTATCTATTTGCATCTGATAAATGTAGCATTATAGCAGGAACAGCAAACAAGAGTATAGCAAACCAGTTCTTCTTCTTCTACATTAGATATGTTTCAAGTTTTGTTGTAAATGTGTAAGTGTTCTGGAAGACTTCAAGGCTGCAGCAGAATTTTCAATTGTAACATTCTCATGGTTTTCCTACAAGTGTTTCACCTAAATAAACATTCGCTTTGTTTTGCTTTGTTTTGTTTGTTTGTTTGTTTTAATTAGGTTAGAAATATTTGTGCATGTTCACTACCTAAGTGAATCTCAGTATTGTGAAAAGAAACTCCAGTTGTGTTAGCTTCTTGTCAGTGGCGCTGGTGGTTTTGGAAGTTTCTGTCTGAAGAAAACCCTAATAGACTCCCTAGAAATTTTGTGACTGCTATCCAAAGATGAAAAAAGAATGTGTTCTGAAAAAGATACATGTCAAAGTGGTACTTCCTCCATGGAAAGCTGAGTTCCCAGTGGTTTACAGTCATATCCTAAATCTTGTCAGTGATAAATTTCACTTACTTTTTCCTCCCAGTAGCTCAGAGCCCATCCATATACAAGAGAAAGCACTGAAAACTACCCAACTCATGTATCATCATCAGAATTATGAACTGAGACTCAGCTACAATGCCAAACTACAATGCTGACTCTAAGACAGTCCTGTGAAAATCCTCTGAGAAAATGAGCATTTATAGGGGACAGAGGACAGAACGTCATGCTGGAAAGTTGACAAAAAGCAGAATTTGTCTTGTACAATTCACGTTACTGGCAAGGAAGGTGAGTAGAACAGCTACTTTTTCAGCTGTAAAGCAGGCAGTCTTGAGGTGAGTATCTCTACAAGAGACTGACCATAGGACCTCTGAAGATTTCAAATAGGTTGAAATTTAAACCAAGCATCTGCTTTTCCTTTCTCTGTGGTGAATTATTGCAACAACAGTCTGTGATCTAATCCAGCTCTGTTGCCAGGAACATCATCAAGGGCACTGGGTGATCCTTTCATTAGTACAGATGCCTCAGCTTTCCAGGAAACAAAATACAATAAAACCACAACAGAACATATGTCCTCCTTCATATTTCTCCAACTCAGAATAATTCTGTCTGTATAATTATTAGCTGGAATAGTAATAGTCGTACAGGAGTTATTGCTGTTGAAACAGTAGCATAGTAGCTTCTTGGTCAGGGCCTTAACGTGCTTCCCTCCAACAAGCAATCTCTGAAAAAAGGACAACATAAATTTGAGGGCATGCACAGTAAGTAGGATTGCTACCAGAATTAGAAGAGAATTAATGGAACTTTAGTGCATTTCTATGCATATTTCTTCCACATGTTATTTGTCCCAGTCAGTATAAAGTTAAGATCCTCTAAGAGCATTTCTCGATTGCAGATTTTCTTTTTTGGTCCAAAAAAAAAAAAAAATTAGATTGATCTGAAAGACCCTGAGTACTGCCCACACTAGTGAGAGTTAAAGAGTGCCAAAGGGAACAGGATCATACCAGCTTTGGGAGTGCTGCCAAACCTGGAGTGAAAACACTTTAGTTTGTCATAGAAAAATCTGTTTCTGAGAAAAAGACAGTTTGGTACATTAAACCTGTAGCAGACAAGACACCAGTGTCCTGACTGACACAAAGAACAGATTAGGTGTGGCCATCAGGAATCACAAAGGAGCTGTACAGAGGGGAGCAGGTGAAAGCAGAACGTTGGTCAGCACAGCTCCTGCTTTGACAGAGCTAAATGACGCTGAGGATCAAAGTCAATGTCGAGTGCCTGTAGGGAAGCACCTGGACCTCAGATAGATGTGGGTAAAGGTGGGCATGGCAGATGAGGAATGAGGTGCATAGGCTGGGGGCTGTGAAAGGATAGATAGTGCAGTGTTTGTCAGCCCAGCCTCCCTATGTGTAGCCACTGCAGTCAGCCTCCTGATCCCATAAGCAATAAGATCATTTGCAACTACTTTATAAACAGAGGAAACCATTAAAAATTATACCTTCCCATGAGAATTGTCCTGACTCTTGTATCCGCTGTATGGTACCTTCTGTTTCGCAACCTGTATCTTGTGCTTAACGAGCAAATCACCCTAGCATGAGATACTACTTAAGCAGTCAATATAGGCAGTATAGTAATGAACATAATTAAATCACCTTATGGCATGTATGTTTCTTAAACAAGAGCCATGGCTGAGATATGGAGGCTGCCAGCAGAACAGAGAAACAGCCTGCCTCTTTGTGAGATGGATCTGATAGAGAACAGCATGTAGCGACAGAAAGAACTCTGATAAATTGATCTGATTATATGAAGCACCAAGGAAGTGTGAGACTGCCAAAACTGCTAAGAATTTTGCATGCTGCTACTACAACCCATGGTGGCCTGGCATTCTAACCAATGATATCCTTATTTTGTGTAACTTGATTTCACATTAAAGTACATCGTTATTTGTCTCTTACATGTACTTGGCTGAGCAGATTATTTATGAATCTCATCTTTGTTGACAGGAACTTTCTTCTCTCCTTTTTGCTTCCAGATGGATTTACGGTATCACCATGTCAGGCTGCCCAGCCTGGCCAAGAAGGTTAGCAGGCAAGAAAGCACTCTCAAAAAAACAACCTCCATCCACTCCCCACCAAAACAAAAACAAACAAAAAAAAAAAAAAGAGGAAGAAAGAAAAAATCCTACTGGCAAGCTCTCTAAATCTAGACTCAGCCCAATTAAATGAAAATCAGCAAGGGACTGGGTGGCATATGGACTGGGTAATGGCTTACAGAGCCCTTGTTCTCCAGGGGGGTGGGTTAAAGGAGTAAGAGAATGATTCACCCTGGTTTCTACTTAAAGTCACATGCAGAAGTCACAAATAGAGCTCAGGATGGAAAATAGCTACAGCAAGCACAGATGTTTTTCTCTGTAACAGCACGGCAGGGAGAAAAAAAGACACCGTTTCCAACCCTGAAGTTTGAAAAGCCACGATCATTCCCTAGACTTAACTCCAGCCTTGCCAGCTAGTGAAGACACTAAAGAAAACAAAAAGAAAGAATGTTATGGGTTGTACTACAAGATTGCAAAGTGCTATAGTTTCAAATCTACCTTCTGGGACATCAGAAACGCTGCTGATAAACTTTGCTGCCTGTTACAACAATTGCAGCACAGGGCAATTGAATAACTGAGGTCTCTCAGACCTCCTGCCATCCCTGAGAGATGGTGGTTTGGGCTGCCTGAACAGGATCCAGTGGAACGGGTGACAGATTTAATCCCCCTCACTGGAATTTGCCTACTGTGATGACACCAATCAGAACTGTCTATTTGTTTCCTGGAGGGTGATTTTCTTTGCCTTTTGTATTTACAATGCATGGAGAGGTTTCTTGGACAATGATGGTAAGGCAGCCTTTCCACACTCTGGAGGACCATTCACTGGATGTCAGGCATGGTGCAGATTCAGCACTTGACAAAAAGCACACCAGCTCTGAAGGAGCTGGTGGAAAAGTGGGAAAAAAATGCACTTCTCACTGCTGTGACCCAAAAAGCAAGATACTAAGGAGTCTGCCTGAACAAAATTACGATCCCTACTCAAAGACCATGCTCCCTCCAGGGCCCTAGGCATCATTAGAGAAGAGCAGGAGGCAGCATGCTGAAACAGCTGAGGAACTGCTTGTCCTACATTGTTAAGTTCAGAAAACATTAGGGAAACACATTCACCTTAAATTTTCAAACTCACTACAGGCAACCCAGGAGAAGCAGTTTGCTGTGCTACAAGTGTGCATTTCACATGTGTGTACATGTAAGGGTTTTACCAAGGGCAACGCACTGATAATTTTTATAAACCTCTATGAAGAAAAAAAAATGTTTGATATAGTACCATTTAGTAAAAATCACCATGCATGAAGTTGTAATCTATTTACCTCCATGATTTAAGGTAAGTCCATATTTTAAGGATAGGTTGGAGATCACAGTGCTGAGCACCATGCAAAAACAGTCCAGTAATTATCCTTTATCCATTAAATTTTGCCTTTCAGCTCTGCAAATAAGAAGAAAGAACAGTGTTTGGGGAGCACTGTAAAAGGTAAATGAGTGTTCAAGACATTGAAAAAATGCACTCGCTATGGCAATGATTATTCATGTGAGTGTGCTGAATAAGTTATCTTTATGCAGTACAAATAAGTTTAGTGGTCTACACACTGCAAAATGGAAGACTTCGATAAAAGCAGAAGAAAAGAAGTGCTAGAATCCCCTACTTATGCAACAGCCTTTAGAAACATATAGCTGTGTAGCGCAGTCAGCAGACAAAGTTTCACTTTCCCTGCCAGAGTGCTTTATTCTGCCTGGGTAGTTGGAAGGAATGAGCTTTTGATGTCAAAGGCAAAAAAAAAAAAAACGTTTTGGCAAGTTTAAGCCTTTGTTGTTGATGTTGTGAACTATCATGGGGCTCTGGTACAAACATAATTCAGAATTATTCCGCCAACATTTTCTGTAGAAATAATACATGTTATGGGCAGTGTGCGTGTTATGTGCTGTAACCACTTACAGACAAATGCTATCAGTAAACCATTACTCAGATGGGGTGAGCAATCATCTGCAGAGTGAGCCACTGTTTCTGATCTCCAGCTGGTCAACATGTGTCACTGAAAAGGTGGAAAGCTTTAAGAAATCATAGTAGATATAGTTAGACATGTACAAATATACCTGCTGTATCTAACTCAAATATTCATAGATTCATGAAGATTAACGATAGAAAGGAGGAATATCTCAGCTTGCCTGACCTTTTGCCTATCATAGGCCGTTCAATTTTACCCACTTACCCCTGCATTAAGCCCAATCACTCCTGCTTGGCTGAAGCATATCTTTCAGGAAGGCAACAAGTCTTGACCTGAATATATCAGAGGAAAGGAAATACATCTCTCCTTTTGTAATTTTTTCCACTGATTAATTCCCCATACTTTTACATTTTTCCCTAACTTCTCATTTGAATTTGCCTTGTTTCTGTTTCCAGCCATTGGTTCTTGTAATACTTTTCTCTGCTCAGCTATGTGCCCTCTCACACCCAGTCTTCTCCCCATGAAGACACGATCTTTAATCTCCTCATCTCTCTTTCTGCTTAACAAGCTCACCAGCTCCAGTTCATGTGGGTTCGCCCATTCAGCAAAGCTTCCAGGCCCTTCCTGGAGCCCCTGCTGTCCAAGCTCCTGCTCACAATTCCACACCGAGAGACTGAATTACCTCCTCCTATGTAGATCCAACTTTGTCTTGGGCTGGGAACATTCCCAGCTGATTCAGTGAAAACTGATTGTCCTATGTGGCTACCAATTCATCATTTTTACCACTCAGCAGTACCCCTCTTATGATTTTATTATTGTTATTATTTACTGTCACATGGTTGATAAAAATGTTGAATAGAACAGGATTTAATATTGAACCTTCGCGTACCCCATTTAGAAACATCTTTGTTCATTGATGTTTCCGTACTGATAGTTAGCATTTAAAATTGTCAGATAGCCATCTTTTATATATTCAATGTTCACTTTATGATATTGCAGAGTGCTTTTTGTTAAAAGAATTTCATGTGGTACTGAGTCAAATGCCACACAAAAGTCTATTATGTCTGTGCAATTTCTCTCATCGACCAAACTCATAATCGCATCAAAGAATGAAATTAGGTTTCCTTGACAAGATTTATTTTCCATGAGAAAAAATATTGACTAGTATTAATTCTATTACCACACTTAATCTTGTATTAACTGACTCTTGTATCAATTTCTTCATTTTTTTTGCCATGGAACCTTATCAGGCTAATTGCTCTATGTTTATCTTAGCTATCACTCTTGCCCTTTCTGAACACTGGGACAGTGTTAATAAGCATCCACACTTTGGCAGTTCTAGTGATATTCTTATATTTAGGGAAAAAAAAAGTAATTGAGCCAGCTAGGTCCTTGGCCAGTTTCTTTAGGATTCTTTGGTAGAAGTTATCACCATTACTGACTCTGAAGTTACTCATATATACTGTGAATATATATATAAATTCACATCTCCTTGGATATCCACACAAGTAGATGTGAATAATCACACCACAGTGATAGCCTGACTCACTCTTAGTAGCACCCCTAAGTATAAGTTGACCCCATAAAATCAGGTTGGCTATTAATAAACTAAAGTAAAAAGGGTATAAATTTTTCATTGACTCGGAGTGGCACACCCCGAAGCACCAGGAGCAGAAACCTGTTGGACTCCTCACACAAACTGACATAAGCTATGCTTGTATCCAGGGTGGTAGAATGATATCTGGACTTGGAAGGCACTCAGGGAGCCCACAGACCATCCCCTTTCCATGTAAACTGTTTTTTGGCCAGGGTTGACAGCCAGTGAAAAGACCAAGCTACAAACACCACTCATGGAAATGTGGGGTGATTGCTTGACCAAATGTCCACTCAACCACAATTCTGTGTCAGTACTCACCTCCTGTCTTTCCCCCTTTTCAGTAACTTTCTCAGAAGTGATATAAACCCTCCTGGCACTGTAGAGTGATGATAGATAGGCAGAAGACATGTTTCCTAACCAATATCATTTTTATGAATAATCAATAGATGGAGCCACAATGATTCCCACCAGTCTTTCCTGAGGGCGGAAACTGAATTTGTCTTCACTGAGATCCCCATTTCAACCATAACACCTCCTGGGGAATTGAAAGCAGAGGCATATGATACCAACTTTCTTCTCACTGATTTTTTTAAAATATCTCCAGTTGGTGGATTGAAACCATTTCAGACACTAGCTGGTGTGATAATCACCTGCTTATCACCTGAAGGAGAGGATTCTGCACACCTGCTTTTCCTCTTGCAATCCAGCAAGAGGTGCCCAGCGAATGCTCTGCCAGTGTGCAGGCCATGCTCACAGCTTTAGGGCTAGAGCTCCCTCTACAAACTCTGACTGGATTTAAGCCTTTCTGAAGAGAGGAACTGCTTGTCTAATTCAGGTCTGGATCCAACCTGGAATTTCAGTTCTCAGGTATGTATCTGCCTGAGAGTTTAGAGCACAAATAACTCACTCCGTATGCTGAGACAAGCATGTCTTCACCTTAATAAAACACAACAAGAACTGAAAAGAGAGGTTGCAACTGAAAAGAAGACAGAATTATTTCTGGTCATAAAACTTGCAGTGGACCCAATTTCTTCTCCTCAAGCATGACAGCAGAACTGAATGTCTAGCTGATCAGCAAAGGATTTATTTTTTCTTCCACTACGTTCTCAGGCCGCCAGAAGACAGCAGGTTCTGGATGGAAGTAAGTTGGGTTTTAGCTGCAGCCTTACAGCAGGGTCATGTTAAGCACTAAACAAACCTGAAAGCATTTATCTGTCAGCCTCTCAGTATCAGCATTTCCTTATGACCAGCACATGCATGTTCTGCCATTCAGTAACTTTCTCTCCTGCCTTCATGACCCAAGCAAAACATTACCGTATTATAAAAAAATGGTTTGTTTGTTTGTTTGTTTGTTTGTTTGTTTTTTAAGTGAGTTAGAGATGACAATATTTTCTGCTGTAAAATGCTCTGTGGGCAGCTGGGAGGAAAAGGTTTATTGCAGCTTTATTAAAATATATTAAATAAATTGAAGACAAGCTATCCAGCCCGCTGATTGAGGCAGAGACTCCCTGTAGATATTTTGGTTGCGCATTAAGAAAGTTGTCACAAGTAATTTGGACTGGAGCATGGAGTTACAGAGTGCCAAATGTTGATTAATTAAGCCGATGTTTGGATTAGTTCTGCTAGATTGTTTCATTAGGGAAAAGACTGAAAATATGGAGTAAAGCAATCAGGGGGAATCCAGGAAGGATTTATACGTAAGTGAGACCTCCAGCAAAGAGCAGGGGATGGGATCAATCTGTATGTGTCTTACGATGGTGTATACCCTCCTCCCTCCTCCCTGACCGGGGCAGGAACAGCACCAGGAAAGTCAGCTTGTGTTTGTTGTAGCAGTGACTGAACTCACTGTAATCATTCTCAACAGCCTAAGAATGGAGTCCTTTCCTTGCTGTGTGATGTCTCAACTTTAAGGAAAGCTGCCAACTAATGTTACATCCATAATATCAGCCTAAAGGTGAGAAAGAATATGTGATCATAAAAGGAATGAATACATAACTGTTGTTTATATTAATATCAGATTTTGCCTCCATATGGTTTTTCCCCTGTATTATTGTAGAAGAAAATGCCTTGATGAGAAGACCTCCTGCATGGAGAAATCCTTTTTTTATTTTCTTGGGCTCCTGTAATTGACCTGTAAATGCACTGCCATGAAACTTCACTGGATTTAGCTGCATTGCAAAAATAGTGAGATAGTTAGGAAAAAAATCCAGCATGTCAAATTAAATTAAAACAAAATAATCCATGAGTTTCAGAGCTGAAACAAACTGTTACTTATCTGAAGTAAATAATATGTCACTCTCTGAGCAGCCCATTAAGATAGAAACATTTTCCTCCAACACATTTAGCTCTGAGGATAGGGACAGGGAGGCAGGAACCTGGACTGGCCCCAGCCAGAAGTCTGGCCCAGCTTGACAGCCCTGTGGAGCAGAGAGAGCACCTGCTAGAGGACAGAGACCAAACCCAAATTTCAGGGAAGAAAAGCGAGAGAGGTGGTAGCTGACTGCAAGCATGTCTCAGCTGGAGGAGGTGATGCTGCAGGAGCCCAGCACAGTGCCCGCAGGGCTGTAACATCTCAAAATAGAGCATCACGTCCCTGAGCCGCTGGCACTGTAATAGGAAGCTGGTGCTTGTACTGCATAAGTGAAGTTATAACACAGAAAGTGAACTCATCACGCTTGTCATGATTCATAACACAAATCACTCCACCTGCTTCTAACTACATTTCACAGCCGTTGTGCTCCCGCTCAGCCGTGAGAAGCACAGCCACAGCTGAAAGGAGGATGTTGGGTAAGCTCCAGTATCAGCCCCAAGAAACCAGAAGAAGGCAGGCCACCAACATTTGGCTGTCCTCATAGCATGGTCCACAGGCCTCATTGATGGGAGAGGTACATCAGAGGTTCCCAAAAGAACTTTATATTTTGTGATAAATCAAGATGAAATAAGTAACTGGGCTATTTGGCTATTTTTTATTAAAATGAAGGAAAAGAAGGAAGGCTTGTAGACTATTCACTCTCTGAAACACAAAAAAAACAATCACAAAACCTCACAGCTGTTTCCAGGTAGTCAGTTTAAATAGCCAAAGTCCTTAGTAACTCTGGAGAATATAGGCCCTCTTTGTCTTCCTTCCAAGATTGTTTTTACTGCAGCTTAGAACATCTGGACGTTGAAAAATTAAAAGAAAATTATAACCCTAGTCTTATATAGTGACATCTCCATATCCCAAACTCCCCACTTAGACTAAGGAAGCTAATAGGACTTGCGCCTCATTAAGTCTATTGTCAGGTAGACTGTCACACATCAGGCTGGCATGGAGAAGAATCACATGGAGCTCAAGAGCATTCAAGGAGGGTGGAAAAAGAAAACAAAACCACCTGCACCCTCAAGTCTGAAAAGAGAAATGTGAGACTAAAACCAGCAAAACTAACCAACAGAATGTCACTCTTTTTCTTCGCTAATGCAAATTCTTTCCATTTAGCAGATACGGAAAATCAAAGTGAATGGACAGAGAAATTTTTTGATATGCTTATTTGCTCTGCTCATGTATGTCACACTGCTCCTATGCAGGGCATAACCCTCTGATGTTATTCTTGTGCAAATTTGTCACAAAGATCCATATTTCTCTCTGAGGTTACTCTAGGAGAACTACCTTTAGGTCAGCAAAATTGTACTAGCAATTAACTAGGCTAATTCAGCTCTGCCCCTGGGTGGAAAATACGTTGATGTTTCAGAAGTAACTAAAATATTGCTTGTTTCTCTATTCATTGCTCATCCCCATAGTCACTTCTATCCCTCTCACTCTCCACTTCTCTGAGTATCCCTGCTCCCACCTCCCCTTCTCTCAGCTTTTGGCCCTGGTGCTGCCCAGCTCCTCCACCTCCCTCCAGGCTGGGCTCTTGTCAGTCCCTTTTCTTTGTGGCAAGTCAACAGAAGTGGGTTAAGGACTGTCACAGGAGGTGGTCTCACGTGTCAAGTGATATAACCACTCAACCTTTCTGATTTAATTTAACACCAGGTAGCAATGTACAGACCTTTCTGCCAATGCATTATTGTATTATTGAAAGTGCATCTTGCTTTACTTTAAGCCTCATGTATGTCCTCATAAGTTATAGCCTCTTACTTGTATGGGTTAAGATTCATAGTTCCTGGTATCATATCTTTTAATATCTCATATCTCATAATCCTTTGTCTCTGTTTTTCCTCTCTCCATAAAACTCTATTGTGCAATGTGTGTGAAGGATGCTATTTATACAGCTAAGCTAAACGGCATTTATTCATCTTTAAAAAAATAAACTAGCGAAAATTTCTAAATTTCTGTATTTAGAAAATGATATCACCCAATTTTTTTGCTTAGTAAGTGTTGTTACAGGCAAAGTCATCTGCACAATTACATACTTACAAACTGACAGTTTCCTATAAATACAGAAATTCTGTAATTATCACTCATGCTACTCATCAGAATTTGAAAGAAGATAGAACAATGAACAAGAGAAAAACTTAATTTTTAATACAACCCACATCAAACTATCCACTAGCCATTGTTCTTACAGCACACCCACCCACTCTGCAATGTGACTTGATGCCACAAAGGCTGCTACATTTGCGGCCAGCAACAGAAATGTAGTAGGAAGCAGCATGTTTTTTTGCCAGAAGCCTAACCTGACAGCAGGTAACTGATTCTGAATCCAAACTGTTAGCTATATATCAGAAAGAAATGGAATTATTCTGAATCAATTCCTAAGATATGTACAAATTGTTCATGCATCTTCTGTTAACTTACGTAAGATATCATATTGTCTATCATAAATTTGGCCTTCTCCTTACTGGTCAAATTGTATCTACAAGAGCCTACATAATTTCTGAGAAAAGAGGCAGAAAGCGTGACGGGTACAGCAAGGACAAACTGCTACTGACTGCAGAAGAGCGATCTGTACTTTTCAAATGACTTGCCTTCTCACATAACAAGGAGTTGCATACCCATACCTTCAGTGCGTGCTTTGGGGCATGGAAATTTCAAATCTACTTTTGAAATTACGGGTCACTTCTCATCAGAAGCTGGATTCAGTGAAATGTTTAAACATGCACAGTATAGCTACTCTTCCAGCTGATATTAGCTGAAGGTCTTCTGCTGACTGTACTTTTGAATTTATATCATCCTTTCAAGCTGAGGAATTCTAAAGCCCCAAATAAATCTCACATATAGTCACAGTCCAATTTGAGGAGGAGGACAGTGATCCTCTAACACTGTTTCTACAGTGCTTCCAGTTATGACAACAGTACAGATTCCCAGTCTAGATGGTGAAAAAAAAAAAAAAAAAAAAATTATATGGCAAAAAAATCTCAATAGTTGACCTCTTTATCTAGTATATGGATGGGAAAAACATCTGAAATGCCTGAAATTCTGGGAAGTGCCAGAGCAGCATATCAGAACTTACCAGTCCTTTCCAGGCATCCAGAAAGCAATGTGAAATCACAACCTCAGACTAGACCTCAGGTCCAATTAGCATTATTACCTTAGCTTGAGCCAGAACTCTGACACTGTGAAATGCCTGGGACTCAGCCAATATGGGACTTGGCTGACCTGCAGAGGATGGAAAAGAGGTGTTCAGTGGATTTCCTTGCAGCTGCTCCTCTGGGAATCTCAGAACACCTGGCTTCTTTGCTCGTACAAAAAGCTGCTCAGTTCCCCTTTTCAGGGCACTTACAAGAACGCAAAGGAAATACAGATCCTAAAAGAGAGTGAATGTACAGGCCTGCAGCCTCATTATACTTTCTTTTGCCCATGCTAGAGTTTTATTAATTGCTGTGATAAAATCTGCTTGGAGGATTGGCAAAGGTCATAAACATCTCTCTTTTTCCCTCTCTCCCAGTGCTGCCTCGGGGACCCGCTCTGGTGGTGCTTCAGCAAGTGGGTTGCTGTGCAGCAATGGATGGTGATGGGGAACAGGAAAAGGAAGCACCGAAAGAGGCAGGAATTGTTGCAAGTGCTTTGAATGTATAGGAATGAAAACAGGGAAATCAAAGCTGGACTTCTGTGCATGTTTCTCAGTGGTGACTGGTGATGGCTCACATGCCCAGTGCTGTTCAGAATTCACCTCAAGGCTTGCAATCTCCTGCCACTTGAGCGGCTTCTTAAAATGTCTGGGTTGGAATCAGCTCTCAGGGAGAGTGACGGAAGACACATTATGGGGATCCTTAAAAATGGAACGGACCAAATGCTGAAAACAACACATGGGGTCCTTTTCCTGCTCCACCCCAGGGCAAAGAAGAATCAATGTAACCTCAGGGGACCTTTTTAAACTCTACATCTAGATTTTGAACAAGAACAATGAGGTATAAGCATAAATTTATATTCTTTCCACATTCAGGAGCTGTGTACCCATGAACTACACATTGCATCTGTAGTTCTATGGATTTGGAAGTATCCTGCTCCTGAAACAAATGCTGTCAGCAGTCGAAGATGTTGCTAGAGAATGCTAGCTGTAGAGATAATGCCAAAGTATGTCATGTAACCACAGCAAAACGAACTATTGAGGATGAAGCCCGCAGTGATGAAATGATAAATAATTCATGCTTTTAGTCAGAAGAAAGTTTTCTTCATCTTATTTCAGCATATTGCATTTCTGGGAGTAAAATAAGAAGGGAATTAACAGCTTTCTGTCAATCACAAGACTGTCCTTCCCAGTGAGGTAGAGACAACATGTGTTTTGTATGAGAAATAAGCCAGGAGCAGGGAGGTACATGAGAGATTTTATTCCACTCATTGATTTTTATTCTAAATAACATGAAGCTTTATGGTGTGCATGTTCGTTCACTCAGCCTCATCAACTCACAGTACTCTTCAAGTCTGTGACAGAAGTATGGTGCAGAAAACTGCATGTGCTATCTAGTTGTGATTTTGGTTTCTGACTGCTGTTGTGCAGATACCTGCTTTTTACTGTTTTCTGTAAGCCACAAAATGACAAGATTTTTTTTTTTTTTTCCTGAATCTAAGACAGGTCCATTTTCCTATTGAACTGAAAAACTGATTTAAGAATCTCATTCAAGGCTGAACCAAGTTAATGTTTTGATTTGCTTTGGAGATATTGTTTTAAACATTTCAGGTAAAATGTAGAGGAGAATATTAACATTACTCTAAATGAAAATAGCTTAATTTTTAAAATATCAAAACAAAAATCAAACATTTTGATTTTTTTTCATAAAGCAGAAGTATGTGTTTCTCTTGATACATCAGAAATTATGGGAAGGAAGTGGGAAAAATCTTGTTGTAAAAGAGGTATATTTGACTAGAAAAAACAAACAAACAAAAAAAAAAAACAAAAAACAAAACACACATTCCCACAAAAAAAAAAAAAAAAAAAAAAACACACATCCCCAAAAAAAAAAAAAAGACAAATAGCTCCATTTGTTTCTCTAGCAATTTTGAAGACACACTAATAGAAATTCTGTTTCCTTCAGACTGCCTCTATTTTTCTCAAAAGTTGCAAATTCTACTGCAAAAGATAGTCTAAATATTAGACCAACACCATCTGTCTCTGAAACGTGAGGTCAAGGTGCTTCAAACGTAAAAGGACAAACCCTTGTCCCTTCTCTCTGCCCTCAGTATTTCAGAAATGAGTAACACACTGGGGCTGGTGAGGTAGGAACAGGAAAGCTGCACAGAAGCAGCAGTCTTGCCAAACACAATCTAATTGTTATTGTTATTACAAACAATACCTTGTATCAAGGATACATATATGTGTAATTTGGGCTGCCTTGGGTGTCATTTCCAGGGTTCAGAAACTCATAGATGGCAGCCCTGCACAGTCTTGCCCTCACAAGTTTAAGGTCACCACTTGCATTACCAAACTCACTTTAAGGGGCTGAGTTTAGCACAGCAGATGGCAAAGCACTCTGCTGTATAATGTGCCTTGGTCCTCAGCCAGAGGACTCAGGGGCACTCCCGAGGCCATTTTCTCTGACTTTTGGCCTGCGTGGGGAGGCTGGCAGCAGTCACACTGACCTCGTGGGCTGCAGGCACTTCTCTGGATGACTAGACGTCACTGGTGGCTGAGTGATTCCATTATACGCAATCGGCAAAGAGCTTAGGGTCCCTTCAAGATGAAAGATCCCACCTACCACCCTGCACCTGGAAAAGGTGTTGCTCTTTCCTTCCTACTGACAGGTATGCTGACTGTTGCACAGTCATGTCAATAAACCCCAGAGGGGCTGTAGGCTTTGGTCTGGAGGATTACTGAGGTGAAACCTCCTACCAGATGAGGATTACAGTGGTGCACTTACTGCTGTTCTTCTCCTGTTTGAAAAGCTGTCGTCTGCCAAATCAAGGGGTGGAATGAAGCATCACTAAGGGGCTACCAGCTCCCCAGCCCACAGCTTAAGAGCTGCTTTCTGTTCCTTTTGTACCACAGAAACAACAAAAAGAGCTGTGACTTGTTATTCCCAAAGAACAGTTAAAGCAGCTCTGTCTGCAACCATCTTCTGTTTTGGGTAATTACCTTCTAGCTCCCTTAATTCCCATGTGCTTTCAACAGAAGTTATTCTTTTCTCCCTATAAAAGTTTTGTTGCTTCATTATGCCCCAGAGATGACTATATGTCTCTGGTGGCTGAGCGATTCCATTATATGCAATCAGCAAAGAGCTTAGGGTCCCTTCAAGTTGAAAGATGCCATCTAAATGTAAGTTATATATTTCAGTAATATGCACTAAAGTGTAAATTCTGCTTTGCAAGGAACACTTAAGGTCTCCAGCAAGCTACACGGAGTTAATAAATTGACAGCAGTGGCAATCTCATACCATGCTTATTTCAAAGCCTCCAACTTCTCGCAGGCAACTGCACTTTGTCAGACAAAAAGCCTTGCTTGCTGCAGTGCCTCACTGTTATTGTAATGCTATTGACATCTTGCATCTCCTGTTGCACTCTAACCTTATTATCAGCAGTGTAGTTTTAACATCCCCCAACTGCAGCAGAGAAAATTAGCCCTTGTTTGTGAATCGATCATTCCTTCAGAGGTGGACACCACCTCTGTCACCACACCGGTCTGTAGGAAAGAGGTTGGCAAGCAGAAGCATTCATAGTTAACTTGTTGTAATAATCCGAACAGTGGGCTTTTGTTCCTTTGCTTCATAGGGTCTTTCTCAGTATTTGGAAGCAAAAAAGCCCTACTGACCTGAGAAGGGATTTCTGCTAATAATCTGACAGTGAGGCAACTGCACTAGAGAATCCCTGAGCTGGCTCATTTCCCTTCTCCCCCTGCCTCTATATTGTCAGTCTAACCCTTGCCCTTTTGTTCAGAGACCTGGGTTCCTTCCGAAGCCTGTTTTGAAGCATGGGCCATACCAGTGGGATAAAAGCTGGCTGTTACCAGTCCCTGGACAGTAAACATCAAAGCTGGAGGAAACAAAAATAAAAACTGCTTCATCCTCCTGAGCTACAGAGCTGCTTGGTAAGCGTATGTGGAGGTGGTTTCTTGGCTGAGTAGCAAACAATATCTCAGTTGCTGAATATTATAGGGTGGAAGAAACACCAAAGCAGAAGAAATAGGTGCTGGTGGTGGCAGCAAGGCAGATCCATTTTAATCCCATGGTGTGATCTGGAGATGTTCATTAATGCCTGGTTTAATGGCCAGGCAAATGGACTGGGTAAATGGTGAGTTCATTTAAGGCAGAGTAGTTCACTGGAGGTCTAGAAGTGTGGCTGTGCTCTATACCTGGGAATAGCAGGTTAGGACAAGTTTTATTTATTTATTATTATTATTATTATTGAACTTAAGTGTAAGATATTTAGTCCTCACCAGAGAGTCACATCTTTCCCTATGTAGCTCATGTCAGGCTACATTTGTCACGGAATTTTTTTTGAACCTTTTAACAAGGACTTTCAGAGCACAGGGAGAAGAGAGCTTATTTTGTTTTCTTCACATATGTTTTAACACGTACATCTCAACACAACAGCAAACTTGTTGCTCCCTGCTGTAAGTTATCGCAGACCTCATAACTGCACGTTAGTTTCTGTGTAAGTTAGGGTTGAAATGTATCCATCTGAGGTACAGAAGACTTTCCTTTGCCAGCCAGCACTAAGGGGACTGTAACATGTAGCTGAGCGGCTCCACTTCCTCAAGTAGGGGCTACAGATGTCTGCATCCACAGTGCTGACAAACACCATCCACTGTTCTGGGTGGCTTTTGCTGCAAAGCAACACAAACTGCAAGCCGAATGAAACCTTTCTGGTAGGAAATGCTAATGGTCAATTTTGAAATGAAGGATGCCCTTAGCCAAAGTGTATACCTCATTTGAAACTCCTCCAGCAGCGCAGTGACTGCTTAACGTGTTGTGCTGGGTGTTGAGGAGCCAAATAAAAGCCCATTGAATATAGCGTCAGTGCCTCCATTGGTTTCAGTGCCTTTGGACTGAGCCCTTCGCTTGATACTGCCTCATGTACTGGGCTGCTCAGCGAGCTTCACGCCGCATCAATACCACCCAACCCCTTGCTGTCTGACTATCCTAATTGCTCTGTGGGAATTGCCTCTAAAAAGATCCATAAGTAGATTGAGAAGGGAAGCAGGGTGCATGCTAGGGGAGCCTTACCCAGCTGAGAGTCCTGAAACTGTGACCTTTTGCCATCTTGTGGCAAATGATTTCTCAACTGTCATTTAGTTTTCGCTTGCAATGCTGCACTGATATTAAAGTATCAAGCAAATTTTCCTCTTGTCTTCCTTTTTCTTCTTCTGTGAAATCCCCATCTGTTCTAAGGACTTTGTTCTAAAGCTCTTTTTTCCCCTCAGTGATTTAATGATGTTCTTTAACTCTTCTGCAAGTCCAAGCTTAATGAGAAGGTCCTTCCATTCATTCACCAGTGTTAGCTAACAGGTCCCTCACTTAAGACAATGGTCAGCTGTATGGAGTGTGATGGTGCATGTTATTCCCTCAGCATGGGCTTCTTTATACTGATTCTAAAATAATTTTCCTCCAAGAAAATTGTTTTCCTCTTGTACAATTAGGGGCATTGTGCAAGGGTACTAAGGATATCTGCCCTGATTTAGGTGACTGGAAATGCAAAGGAAAAATCAAGGGCTCTCTTTTTCCCCTGAGTGAAGGAATTCTTATGATTTTTTGCTGGATTGCCTTCCTTTAATTGCTTCTCTGAATCTTTCCTTTCTACATTGCTATGTCAGCCTTGGGCTTCCAGCAGTACTGTAACAGAGATGTCTGCAGCCACGCCACCAGCTGACACTTATTATTACAGGCTTTTTGGAAGGCTCCTGCCTGACTGCCAAGCCTGGACTCAGATGTACACTGGACTAGTGTTGTATACAGCTGGAGATAATACAGATGCATGTACATAAGCATGTGTGTACAGGAGTTTGATTCATCTTTGAGCTGATGGAGTCATACAACCACTGTGGTATTTCTGAAATAAATTAGAGACTAACCTTTCCTCTCCATGGGCAGGAATAATCAGCAGATAAAAATATCAGTACAACCTAGTCCTCATATCTTGCAATCAGAAAAAAAAATGAAATTAATCTTCCTCTTCTATTTCCAAAATTTGGCACACAATTTAAGCTGGTGATTATGTCTATACTGCTAAATAAAACAGAGTCAAGGACTCTGCTCTTTGGTCCTGAGGCCAAATAACACAAAGCAGCTGTGTACATGTGCCCACACTTTATGGCACTTGACCTTGGGACTCCAATGTGTCCCACGTAGTGCTGTGTGGCCCTAAGATAGTTATTGTTTGATTTCCTTTTATTAGAAAAATCAGGGGATATGTTTTACATGCCCAGACACGAAGGAATATACAGCAGTTCAAAGGCACAGAGCCTTCTGGGACTGGATTCGAAGACTGTGGAAGGTGGAAAGATCCAAAGGTGGCAGCGCTGTGTCCACGCTGTTGAAATAGCACTTGGCACAGCCCATCCCAGCAAATCACACCTAGACATTAAGACTGTAAGTTGGCACAAGCCAAAACTGCCAGGACATGTGTTAGCAGTGAAACAATCTGGACAATCCACATGTTCAGCCCTTAAGCATTCCTTGCTAAAAAAAAAAAAAAAAAAAAAGTGCCAAAGAACACTTTTAAATAAATACATCAACAATTTCCAGCATGTTTTCTGCAGTCTTATAGACAGATGTCCTAAGCAGACAGTCACGGTCATGGTCTCACCCTACTTGGGCTATTTTTTACTACCCAGTGGCTAATAGTGGCCAGAAAAAAATTTTTCTGCAGGTTGGCTTGCCCCAACATCAAACTATCCACCCAGCTTTCCAGGCTAATGGATCCTGAGAGACCACAACAGGCTAGACTCAGTCAGAGGAGCCAGTGCTCTTTTAAAGTCTCCACTTAGAATAAAAAGTACTCAGAGAATAAAGTTCTTATCCTACCACAGTTCACTTGTGTTTGGTTTTCATGCTGCCCTGCTCAGTTTCCCCCTTTTCTTATAGAATCTGCGTTATACCTCCTCTCCCCCTTACTCCCTGTTATAGTTCTTCACTTTTTGGCAAACACAGCCTGAGACTGATTATCTCAGCTGATCCTTCAGTTGTACTGTTGAAGAGGGTTTGCAGTTAAGTAGTGGAAAAACTTGCCCAGCATTAATTTCTAATCACATGCAGAAGTAAACATCTAGAGTGGAGTACATTCAACATACTTGAAGCAAAGTTCCATGAATAGGAGTAGAATAAAGATGTGCAAAAAAAAGCAGTAAAGCTGGAGAAATAACACAGAGAGAGAAAATCTATAATCAGAGAAGAAATTCAAAGCCCTATTTTAGAGACTACAACACTAAACAAATAATTTAATTTCAAAGGACGGAATATGAAGCAAGATGTCACTGGTGGAGGCTGCAATTTTTATACAGTTCAAGACGATCGGTGTTCTATTCAAAGATGAAGAAATGTGTAAGACAAGAAAGATATACACGTCAAGCTACGAAATTTGGATAGTTTATAAGCTAGGAGAACCTGTTATTTTATATCAGAGGACTAAACCTAAGCAAAATTCCAGGTCACTCATGGCTACCCAGCCAGCTCCTCCTGCAAATTTACATGAATTTTAAATAAGTACTTTTGGGAGCATTTAATCCTACCTGTTCAAAAACTGTTACATCCCCAAAGAGGAGAGAGGTGAGTTCATTAGCTAACTGAAATTTGTGTCACTTCATTACAATCAGTGGTGCTATGCTGATCTACACAGTCTGAAAATCTGGCATAAATTATTCTCTTTAGATCATTACTCTGTTTTTGTTAAATAAATTCAATATGCATATTAAAAATAAAAAATAAAAAAAACACCAACAAAATCAGCTGTCAGCATCCTGGTACTGCAACCGACACCAGTGATTTATTTTGTTCAATAAGATTGATTACTGTCCCTGATGTATAAGCATCCAAGGGCAGAGACCATCTCTTTTCGCATAGTGGAAAGCCATTCACTGCAACAAAGTCTCAGTCTGCTCTCTTTGTACTGTTATCCCATGCAGATTTGCATACAGAAAAGTGACCAGAAAGGACAGAGAGAAAATTCACAGCAAGGCAGAGCTAAGCAAGTCTAGGCAACAGAGGCCTGAAAAGACCAACCAGCAGAAACTGCAGTAAAAAAAACATTCTGCCTTTGTTTAACCTTAGAGCTAAAGTAAATAAACAGCATAATACTGTTTCTGTTTCTTTTTGTTTGTTTGTTTTTAAGGGATGCAATAAAATCTCCAACATTCGAAGTTTTAAAAATTAATTTGGATCTATTTCTTGAGAAAAGCCATCATTCAAAAATTAGTTGTTGTTTTTTCTTCATTTCAACTGTATAACCTATGTTAAATGTGCCAGACAGAATATTAGACAGATCCCTTTTGGCCCTCAAATGGATGAATTTATAAGTTCAGCAAGATGGCCTGAAGAGCATTTTTGGTATTCACCTGGCTACTTGATGTGTACTAAAGAATAGCCCTAAATCTTCCCAGTGAAAGGGAAAAATCTCTGTCTAGCACCATTAGTATGAAAGGCTGCTGTTTCTGAAGGTGTTAATGTGCTATTAATATCTTCATTTGCTCCAAAAACTTGAAACGGTTAGTTGTGGTTCAAGGTTTCTGTGATGGGACACAGGCCTGCTTTTACCATAGCAACCATGTTATAGAAATCCTTTCTGATATCATTAAGCATAGATGAAAAGTAAGCGAACCAGAAACATTTAAATACTTGGAATTCAAAAGTGATTTTTTTCCCCCCCTCAGTTTGGAAAACCTCCTTTATCTTTCATTTTCATCCAGTAAAGTCCTTCAGAAGGAAAAATGCTTAAGAATTCTGCTTAGTACCAGAAGTTTTTCTTGTTAAAAATAACGTATTTTCGTTTACAAGGAAACTGTCTTATGCTGCTCCATAAGTAGATGAAACCTTCATAACACGCAAAATGCCTGAAGTCCATCTTAAGTTAAATGACTTCCGTTTCCCCAATTAAATGACTTACATTTCTTAAAAGTCCTTTAATGTACCTATGTGTCAGGTGTAGAGTTTATTAATTATTGGACTTTGGCTCAGCAGTAATGTTCCATAAAGTAATTCCTGTTCTTGAAACAAACTCAACAAAATACATGTAAGGGAAAGTGCAACGGGTCCCATCTCACTGGGGTGACCACCACATAACTTTGGCGTGCACAGACAAACCAGCAACAGATGGGGCCTCTCCTTTCATTCTCACTTGTGTTTTTACAGCTTGAGATTATACTTTTTGAGTACAGGTTCATAACCCCTCTAGGTCTGCCTTCTCTCCAGGCTTCCATGAGCTTTGGACCTACCTAGGATTTCACAGCACTCTGCTTGTGGAGCTCAGCTGACTCCAAACTTACCACTTCTCGCTATCCACAATGCAAAAGTCAACAAAGAGACTCAGAAAAGAGTCACAGATGCAGACTTTAAAATCTCAGAGATGGTTATCAATAGGCATATGTGGGGGGATTAGCTTGCAGCTCCCATGGGTACGTTTGCAGTTTCAGCATTCAGCAGAAAATCCCTCCACAGGATGAGGTGGAGGCACCCTAAGACCTAGGCCTCTTACCCTAAAATGTTAGGGAAGATTTATTATTCTCTGTCATCCTCCTGTTAACCTGGCTCCTAAAAAGCCCCAGAAATAAGCATTTCTTTCTGTTCCATTTAACAGTGGGTCTGGTTTATGACCACCTCTGACCTGAGAAGGCTCTGGGAAGAATATTTTGGACTAAATTAAGTCAGTTCATGCAGTCCCTGCAATGGCAGTTTTATAGTCCAAACTTAAAGGCTTAAAGCCACCTTTATGAATCTGTAGTTTGAATTATGCAAGCTGTAAAATTTCAACAAGTGGTTCCTTTATCAAATATAACTTTTTTTTTTCGAATTACATATATTTTAGAAAGCTTTTCATGTAAAGAATTCAAGAGACACTGCTTACATCAGAGAACAGTATAAATTTTGAGGTTAATGAACCTCTCTGCAAAAAAAAAAAAAAATCAAAGCCACATTTGTAGTTTGAAATTGATTTATTATGGCTTTAGGTGTTAAATATTTGTATGCATCCTTGTGTTAGATTAAAATAATCCACTACTGTACAGATCAACCCCTAAACTTATCTTGATCCCCTTAATACCACAAAAGGTAGTAATACCAAGTCCTCATTTCTGTTTATGATTCTGCTACCTGTAGATATGTTACGTTTGCTTTGTTACCCACCAGAAAATCACATAGCTAGTCATCTGTTATGATTCAGTTTTCTAAATCAGTGTCTTATCAAAACTCTTGATTTTTTTATTTATTGAATTTTTTTTATGGGCAAAGCTACAATTTGTTACTGTTTTTAACATTCCTATATCTCACTCAACTCATAAGCCAACAGGTCAAGGTATACAAGGTAAAAAGCAATTTTTTTTTTCTTTTTTTTTTTTTCTTCTTTCCCTGGAAGAAACTACTAACAACAACGGTAGCACAGAGCCCTTTTTAAAATACAGTGATATGCTAAGACTTTAAGCATAATTTTTTCAATTCTTCCCTATCCAAAAGAAAATAGACCAGGGAGAGAATAATACAGAGAGTAATTGCTAGCAGAACTCTTCACAAAATACATTATGTTCTTAGCTCTTGATGAATTGCAAAACTTGTCAGTCATTAGCATAAACTAAGCCCCTGAGCTTATGGGCCAGCAGATGAGAATATCAATCAATTTAAAAAATAAATATACAAGTGGCCATGTAAAATGAAGAAATATCTCACAAAGAGATCATAGAATATTCCGAGTTGGAAGGGACCCACAAGGATCATCGAGTCCAACTCCTGGCTTCACACAGGTCTACCCAAAAATTCAGACCATACGTCTGAGAGCATAGTCCAAACGCTTCTTAAACTCCGACAGGCTCGGTGCCGTGACTATGTCCCTGGAGAGCCTGTTCCACTGTGCGATAGAATCATAGAATGGCTTGAGTGGAAGGGATCTTAAAGATCACCTAGTTCCAGCCCCCCTGCCATGGGCAGGGATGCCACCCACTAGATCAGGTTGCTCAGGGCCCCATCCAGCCTGGCCTTGAACACCTCCAGGGATGGTGCATCCACAGCTTCTCTGGGCAACCTGTTCCAGTGCCTCCCCACCCTCATAGTGAAGGATTTCCTCCTAACATCTAATCTTTCTCACTAACCTCCTCTCACTTTCTTCCTAACATCTATTCTTTCTCACATCCATAAAGAATGGAGGTAATCTTGTGAACAGTTGGAAGAGAATGCTACTCTCTTGCATTGATAACCCAAGAAAAACTGTCTTGCAGACAGGAAGGACCAGGAGTGGCAAGGAAAAACTGTCTTGCATGGACCCTTAAATTCACTCCATTCTTTCAGATTGTTTACAAGGAAGAAAAGATTATGGGAGGGTAAGTAAACTGAACATTCACAGAGCAAGAAAATACTGCCTTAGCCAGTAGACCAAGAGGTACAAAGAATATAAGCAAATTAGCTTCAATGTTAATGCTGTTTTCCTTGTTCTAAGTAGAGCACTTGCTGGATATAAGACGAGTGACTTTCTGTGATATATACAGGACCTTTTTCAATTTCAGAAAGATTGAGTAGGATGCTGCATTTTTGTACAGAGCTGAGAGAAGGCGTATTCTGAGATGATACTGAATATATATATATGAGCAACTGCTGTAGAAACCCCTGATAAATTGACTTGGGACTCATTCACCACTTACGCTTTCTGTGGCCATCACCTAAGTAGATGCGTTGTTTATTCCTGAATCAATTGCATTTCAGCTCCATTTCATTCTAATCAGATAGTCAATAACTCCTAGATAGCATTTGGCAGCAGGGAAACCACTAACTCTGTATTTTTTTCCTTCTTAATTGCTGTTTGGAAACTAGTGTGTTCAGGTTTTGTTAGTACAGCTTTTCAGGCTTTTTTTTTTTTTTTT
>VXAL01008427.1:0-12453 GCA_013399475.1 Chauna torquata | reverse complement strand
GGTAAAACCACCACAGTCTGAAGCAGAAAACTATGGAATTGTTACGTAGTCATGGAGCAGGGAAGAACAGAATGCAGAAGAGATGATTCATTGGTGTGGAGTTACATTACACTGAGGAAACTACAAGAAATTCTGGTAACTGAGCAAGAATCATGTGCTCTAGTTTAGACATCCAGATGCTAGAGATCCAGGTCTGAGCTACTCACCATATGCTCCTTTTATTGCCAGTAGTGAGAATTAGGTACCTCCAGTTAGGAACTTCTTTTATCCTACAGGAGATATCTTTAAAAGCTTAATAAATACTTTCCTGAGAGTATCTGTTTCTCTACATTGGCTATCTAGCTCAAATAGATATGGCTAGTTTTTAGATCAAATGAACCCCAGCAGAGTTGGGAAAGTACAGCTGTGACAGTTTCTCAACATTCAGAGGATATTTGTTTTAACTGATGCTAGATCCTTAATCTAGTCTCCTCTAGTTCCCTCCAAATCCAACACAAACAGATATTCAGCCAAATAACATTAAGAACGTGATGCAAAAAGCAAGCTTTGCACCTTCTGCCATGGAAGACTTTCCTCAATTTCTTGAAGGGATGGTAGGGATAAAAACATTCACTGCAATCTCTTCCAGCTGAAACACTTACCCTCTCTATGGTAATAAATGATAGAACTGGTAATGTCAAGCAGAGTAGTTTTGATATTGCAGCCTTTGCAGAAATGCCTTAGGAATGCTGCATATAAAGATATTAAAAGCTTCAATCCAGAGAAGATTTTCAGCAGCTGTGACAACTCATTATGTTAGCTCCAGGGTCTGAGAACAAAACTAATACACAATGGTGATGCCAATTTATCGTATATGCAAGACGAAATTATCTTTTCTGCTCAGCTTCTGTTCATTGAAACACTTTGTGGGGCAAGGAAATAATGTCTCTTTTGAATTCTTTGCACAAGACTTCAATGCAGGTTAGAGTCATCTGAGTGAGTTTGTGGTGTGGATGCACTAGCAGTCATTTTTTGAGTTTACTGGCTGAGAATAACATAAGTTGAATGCTCTGCAGCCAGCATTACTTTCCAGACTCGTGCACAAAACTTCTTCTTTACAATGCCTAAGATTCTCCAACATCAGAAAGAAATTGTTAGGGAAATCGCAAAGGAGATGAACAAAGTAGTATTCAACCTCTAATGTTTCAAGCAGTACCAAAAAGAAATTCACGATCAGTTCCTAGATATTTACTTTGTTCTTACATAGATTACATATATATTTCTATGATAAATTTCCCTGGGAATCCACTATTTATGCATTCTTAGAAATATATTTAGTCAGTTCAGTTTAAATTTACATTATTATTAGATTACATACAACAAAATTCTTTAGAATTGTAGTTTGTTTACTTTTCTGAGTAATATCTTCGTGCAGTGAAATATCCTTGTACTATAATACTCTTATTTGTATTCCTATTCCCATGAACAGATAGTAAAATGATTATTTCCTTTGAGTGTTGTCACTGCTTCAGTTACCATAAAAATTTGTTTCACTATTGCTGGTTCAAAGTATTAAGAAGAAAATTATTGTATTTTAGCATGTGAGATTAGACCATGAGCAACAAAAACACATAACACCACATGCATGTGATGTTCTGTTTTGTATAGTAGTTAATAGTATTTTTCCCCTTTGTATGGAGTGTCTTTTTATTTTCAATATGCAATATATTTGGTAGATGAGCTAGGTGGAAGTTACCTTCAAAATGCATGAAATCAAACATGAGAGCCTCAACTTCATTTAGAACAAATCATTCCTTGGGCCAATAAGTAGCTTTAGAAATGTATATACCTGAAAATTAGTGACTTGTGTTGAGCCTTTGCCCTTGGTTGCTTCTGGAGATCTAACACGCTCTTAATATTCATACCTATTAAGGATTGTGTAATACAAATTGAGCCTGAAACTCCCCTAGACTAGGAAGATCTAGGAAGAACTAGATCTTTTCCTCCCATTTCAGTCTTTTAGCTTCTGTTCCAGTTCCACTGTCCTTTCCACTTCAGAATTCTGAACTTAAACTTTAAGACTTAAGTTAACTTAAGCTAATGGATAAATCCATCATAATATCTAAACAAGATCTGGCTATGATTTCTGTAAAGAAATCTTATCATGCTAAACTAGGATGTATCAGGAATAGCTTACCAAGGAATTTATACATAAATTTATTCAGCTGTTTAGAAAAAAAAAGACAATTTGCCAAATAAATTATTCCTTTTTTTTTTCCCCAGCTATTCACAATTAGATGACACTGAAAACAAAAATATCTCTGAGAATTAGCTATTACAAGTATCTAATTCTATCTTTATAAAATACCAATGTATAATGTAAGTTCATTTAACAAAATGCATACCTAAAAGTAAATATTATCGGAAGCTGAGTTTTTCTCAAATAATTTGTTATTACAGTGAGCCTTGGATCTGACATGTGAAGCACTAAAGGCAATGTCTAGGGGTTTTTTGTTGTTGTTGTTTTAAGGGCATTTACAGAGTAATGATACTTATATTGGCCAAAATAGCTGAGTTTGGTGGAGGGAATATTTTTCTTCTATGCAGTCAGAAGAAAGCTAAAAGTTTCTATGATTTTGTAATTTATGTATTTACTTAGTATTTGCTCATAAGAATGCACTACGAATCTAAGATGAAACTGGACTATATAATGAAGAAACATTTTTATTTTAATATCCTAATGAAAGATGTCTTAAGAGTAGAAAGAGATTTTCAAAATACTACTTCAAAGTTTCTGCTTATATTTATATTTTTTTTTATGAATGTTATACAAAAAACACTTTATATTATCCAGAAATAGATTAATATATATATATTTTAAAGATTCTGCTCTCAGTAATATGAGTTTAGCTCTAGGATTAATTGCAGAAAAATAATTTCCATTTACATTAATCTAGTTAGCTATTTCATGGTAAATTAATTATGGCTTATTATATGAAAAATATTAATCTCTTTAAAAAAACAAACAAAAGTATTTACACCATCACTATTTTAACAGACAAACAGAAACTGCATAAATAAGCAGAGACAGAAGCAGAACTTAGCTGATTAAAAATTTTAAAAAAGCCTTAAATCATATTTCTAAATACTATTTAACAAGACTAGGAGAATATGTTTGTTTCCTAAAATACATTTTTCACTTCTGAATTATAAATGTTCCTATTTCATGATGATGCTGTTTACATTCTGCCTTCCATATCTTTGATACAGAAATCAATACAGCATAAAATGCATGTATTTCACAGAGAAGAAAAGAGTGAACGAGATAAGAAAATGTTTAAATATATCCACTAGATCAGATTATTTAAAGACAGCAATTTTTGTTAGAACATTTTAATGTCAGATTATCTCCTTTGATTACAATGGGTCTTACACAGCTAAGAGAAAAAGTTTGGCTGATAGTGCTTATAGTACATAAATGTAAATATAATCATAGAATCATGGAATCACAGAATGGTTGAGATCGGAAGGGACCTATGGAGGTCAACTTGTCCAATCCCCCTGCTCAAGCAGGGACACCTAGAGCAGGTTGCCCAGGACCATGTCCAGGCCACTTTTGAATATATCCAGGGATGGAGACTTCACAACCTCTCCGGGCAACCTGTGCCCAGAGTGCTCTGTTACCCACACAGTAGCAGGAACACAGAAGCGTTTCCTGATGTTTAGATGGAACCTCTTGTGTTTCAGATTGTTTCCATCGCCTCTTGTCCTGTCACTAGGAACCACTGAAAAGAGCCTGGATCCATCCTCTTTGCACCCTCCCCTGTTTATACATATTAATAAGGTCCCCTCTGAGCCTCCTCTTCCCTAGGCTGTTTCCTTCTCTAGAAAACAGTCCCAGCTGTCTCAGCCTTTCCTTGGTAGGAGAGATGCTCTGGTACCTCTATCATCTATTGTGGCCCTTTGTTGGACTCTCTCCAGTATGTATATCCTTGTCTTTCTTGTTACTAAGGAGCCCAGAAGTGGGCACGTCACTCCACCTGTGGTCTCACTATGCTGAGTAGAGGGGAGGCATCACCTCTCTTGACCTGCTGGCAATACTTTGGCTCATGCAGCCCAGGATACTGTTAGCCTTCTTTTTGGGCAAGGGCATATTGCTGGCTCCACTTGTTCATGGAATCAAAAGAAAAATGAGACCTGATTGTCTTTTTTCCTGAGATGTTTGTCATTAACTCCACTGAAATCAATGAAGTTGTGCTGAGTTACCATTGTTTTTCAAAATTCTGTTCCTAAGCTTCGAAGTTTTTGAATCTGATTTCAATTTCACATCAGGATTATATGTCCTTCAGTGGAGTAACAGAAATGTTGAACAAGGAGTAGTAGATTAGCTAAATTTAACTCTCAGATTAAAATTATTTAATAGCAATTAATATTAAAACCAAAACTCAGTGTCAGCTCTCTCAGCTTTCGTATAATATTGTTTATTAAAAATATTTCTAATTTGTAGATGTTAGTATTAAACTAATTAAACTGACATCATTTTCTCCTAGGCTTGATTAGATGTAATTTTCAGTTAATGTTACCTAAAAGGACATTAGAGACAGATGTTGAGGTAACCCACCCAAAATTGCCATTGATTTAAAAACAAAAACAAAAAAAAAAAAAAAAAAGAGGCATAAAATTCAGAATCCTCACGTTAAACTTCATAGGCACTTTCCTGGATGTGTCAAATTTGGTTCAATGTTTCCTTAGAAAGAAAAAAGCTCTCAGAAAATGAGGAAATGTTCTTTATGTACTTGTCTGTACTTCTCTGGGAGTAACAGAATTACAGAAATGAGAATATGGTATTGTCCAAAAGGGTAAGTATAATATTTCAGAGGTTTGTTTTTCAGATGTTATTCAAGATCTTTTTAGTATTATTGAAGACTATGCCCCGGAAGTATTGGGAGTCATTTAGTTTAAACATTTTAAAGGGTTTAGTTATCTACTTTGAAAATTTTCATGTTTAAATGTTATTTTAGAGTTTTCAATTTTAATTATTATTTCAGAATACAGTTTCTCATCCTTCTACAGATGCCAGGAAGGAAGGGAATGTTTCTACAGTGGAAGGATAAGTAAGAGACACTTCAATGAAAAGAAATCAGGAAAAAAATCCATAATAAAATGTTCATGTTTCACAGATGTGGTAACTCTCTCTCAAAACAAAGCAAAACAAAACAAAACAAAACACCTCTCTCTTAATCCAGGGACATTATCTAGCTGTCTGTCCTAGGTCTACTACTGTTTCTTCCTTTTTTTCCCCATCTTTTAAGGCTGTCGCTGACTGTTTATCAGTTCCCTTCCTCTCTTTTATTGTTGCATTTGCTGTGGCCCCACACTGCCTAATTACTTGTTAGTCAGAAATCACACAGCTGATGTGTTAGTGGAAAAATTTTGAGCTTTACAGGTCTGCCAAGTCAGAAAAACTTTGTGTTGTTATTTGCTGTAATTTGTTTGTTTGGTTGTTTCCTTTAAATCCTTGAAAATTAGCAATATTCACTCTACAAAATATATAAATCCATTTTAGAGCAAATTTATGAAAAAAAAAAATCCCAGGAATAAATTGAAGGTGTGTTAATTATTGTAAGAATAATAAAGGCAAATTCCTTACAGTAAGGGAGAGATCACCAGATCAGTTCTGTGTTGGGTCACACTGCAGAGTAAAAGGGTTATCTGGTTAAGTGGAAACTTAGTTGTTATTCATAAATCCTGCAGGGACATGATTTACACTGGAGGGAAGACCTTGAGAGAAAGGCTAAACAGAATGTAACAGCTTGAAGAACTGGATTGCCCAGGATGCACTCAAACTGTAGGCACATCTGTTGCAGGCATTTGATTTGTTATGATAATTTATGCTTTTAATCTTTTTGTAAATATGCCCAGAAGCAATGCAATGGGTGCATAGTTATACTCTTCAAAATAAATAATCTGTGTAGGTGTGAAAGCAGGAATTCAGTCTCTTTTCAGTTCTTTAGGCTACCAGCCATTACTTCTTTCTACAGCGCTTCCAGGTACTGGGATTTTTGGATTTTCATGAATGAGGGATGAGCATTAAATGTACAATATATAAAATACCATTCTGGGACAACAGCATTCCAGTACATCAGCATATTTTTTTTGTTGTTTCTAACCTTTCTGTAATGTATAACTGTAAGTATGTGTGAATTTATACATACATGTCTTTTCCTTTGCAAAATAAAAGAAAAAATAATAATTGATGATGCAACAAAAAAATTTCAAGTACCATTTCATTATTATTCTGTAATGGATGAAGTGCTTACCAATGCATTTTTTATGATCCTGAACATTAATTCCATTACTGAGAAATGCTGAGGTTATATTCCAGGTAAAATATAACTCTCCATATTTCACATCCTAATTAGGAACAGATTTGAATTCACCTTGCAAAATGCATTAACATTCTGACTTGCAGGAACAGGTCAAATGTAAATTACCTGGCAATTATGAGTGAGAGTCCAGAAAATGCCAGCTTAAAGTGCCTGGAGAATACTTTTTTGTTGACCTCATTAGTCATATTTTAAATAAATGTATAAACATGAAGAAAAAAAAAGTGGAAAAGCTTTTTATTTTAAAGATTTTAATTAATAAGTAGTGTTGATAATGTCTAGGCCATAGACAAGCAAAAAGATGAAACATTTTTTGAAAATTAATTAATAATACAACAAAACACAAATTAGAAGTACCAAATATTTTATATGTAACTTTCAGTGATAAAACATTAGTTACTAATGTGATGCAGTGGTCACCGGAAAAATATCTTTAAGTAGAAATCTGAAAAAGTAAGTCTCCTTTCAATCTCTTGTACAGAAAATTAGGGTCATAAAAGCTATATAGATACAGGCTTATTTTATAGAGTTATTGAATTTTAATTATATCTATATGTATCAACTCTGAGACACTTGCTTTCCATTTTCACACTATTAACAGGTATTTCCAGCTGTAGAGTTCCTTTCCTCACCTTGCCTTGCCTCGCCCTTCCTTTGCCTTGCCTTGCCTCTTGCCTTTTGTATTGGGTTTACACAGTAAAGGTTTGGTAGCAGGAGGGGCCACAGGGTTGCTTCTGTGAGAAGATTCCAGAAGCTGCCCCATGTCAGATAAGAGCCAGCTCCAGCCGGCTCCAAAAGAGACCTGCCGCTGGCCAGACCTAAACCAATGAGCAATGTTGTTTGCACCTCTGTAAGAGCATATTTAAGAAAGGGAAAAAACTGCTGCACAACAGCAGCTGGGAGAGAGAGGAGTGAGGAACAGCCCTGCAGATACCAAGGTCAGTGGAGAAGGAGGGCAGGAGGTGCTCCAGGCGCCGGAGCAGAAGTTCCCCTGCACTTCATGAGAGGAGAGGACCATGGTGGAGCAGACCATCTCCCTGCAGCCCATGGNAGGCCCATATTGGAGCAGTTCTTGAAGAGCTGCAGCCTGTGGGAAGCCCACGTAGGATCCATTTGGGAAGGACGGCATCCTGTGGGAGGGACCCCACGTTGGAGCAGGGGAAGAGAGAGTGATCACGAAGGAGCGGTGGAGACAAAGTGATATGGACTGACTGCAGCCCCCATTCGCCGTTCCCCTGCACCGCTTGGGGGGAGGAGGTAGAAGAGGGTGGATGGGGGTAAGGTGGTTTTAGTTTGCTTTTAGTTTCTCACTGCTCCAGTCTGCTAGTTATAGTAATAAATTATATTAATCTCCCTGTGTTGAGTCTGTTTTGCCCGTGACGATAATTAGTGAGTAACCTGCTTGTCCTTATCTCAGCCCTTGAGCCCTCTTCCATCATGTTTTCTCCCCCTGTTTCTTTGAGGAGGGGGAGTGAGCGAGCGGTTGTGGTGTAGTTCGGCTGCTCAGCTGGGTGAAACCACCACACTTTTTCCCATGAAGTCCTTTTAATTCATTTGTATTTTTCTGGTACTGAATAATCAAAATCACAGGGGGGACTAGTCCAAGTATGATGTAGTTTCTCAAATGACTAAAGGGAAAATATTGATCATTTTGAGCCAAAATAGGTCTGGGGCAGAGATCTGTGGATGATAGTTGACAAAACGGTTCCTACTGAGTTTCTGAACTCAAACAAATGAAAAATGCGTATTTTTATCAACATCAAAGCAAACATAAAATAAGACTAAGACAACTGCCATTGTGATTGTTAGTTTTTTTTTTTTCTCTTTTTTGTATCGTGTGAGTTGTAAACTGAATCTGGATCTGATAGGAAATATCTAAGCTACAACAGAAGTACACATTTCATCTCTTTCCAGACTCTGACCTATTTGGTTTTCACTTTTAAGGACAGGCTAGGACAAATCGCAAGACAACCTAAAAGCCTCCTTAGAAGAGGAACATGCAAAAGGCACAATTGAGGAATCAGTGAATAAAGTGAATAAATAATACAAAATCATTGATAGAGTAGGAGCTAGAGATCACTGTAACTTTGACCTGAGCAGACCTTTGGTCCAATTTAGCAGGGCTACATCAAAGTTCTAATGTAAAATTTGAGCAGATTTATATCTCCAGATGGTGCTCCAGAAGTGTATGGGTCTTTCACTGGTCGCATCCTATCTGACAGCCATCTGAAAGTTTTAATGTCTTGGATACCTGATGACATCTCTGCTGTCATAGACTGAATAAAACTTCCAGAAGGGTTCAATTTTAGGCCGTAAACACAATAAATGTAAGAGTATTCATATCAGCTAGACATATAAGCTCCTTGTACAGTCAATGAAGATCTAGAGATCAACTGTTTAAGCATAAATATCTAGTGTTATCAGTAATTTATTGATATAACCAAAAATTCTGTTTACAACTGTTAGATATTACTGTAGCTCCTGTGAGAGAACTGTGTTTTTCTGCTGTGCTACTGGGAGGCCAGCTGGGCTACTCAAGGCATCTCAGATATCATTAGATATCTGTAAATAGGTAACTGAATTGAACCCCTTCATTTGCGTGTTGTATTTATTTGGAATATAATGGGAGTTTAGACACCTGTCCCATACATATATGTCTACATCACAGATGCCAAAGAGTGGGAGTCAGACAAACTCAAACTGATCCTGAAAGTCTGTGTGTCACTAATACTAATCTCATTCCTACCTAGTTTAACTTATACTTTATTTTGAATATGGTATGACCCATTATTCTTCTGTATGGCATATCAGTATGTGTTTAACTGTAAGGGGAAGGAATAGTTAAGTATGTAACTTTTTTATTAAGTACTGTTTTATTAACTACCTGATCTTTGTTATTAGGTACTTAACATATTCAGATAAAATTAGAATTCCACATCCCACATAATATAATATTATTTGAACAAGTAATGTTTAAAGAATGAATAGCTATAATTTTCTGATTTGGAATTTGTTCTGGATTTTACCAGTACTGTGAGGTTTTGTGCATGGAGTTTCTCTATGTCTATGAAAATGGAGATTATAAAATACATGATTATCATATCTAAAAGAATATAGGCCTTTGATTGTCTTCTACCCTTTTTTTTCCTGGTGTACGTGCTGTTGGTAAACATGAATAGGGCAAATGTTATGAAACAATATACCAAGAATATAAATAGGACAATACCTGCATTTTCAGAAGGTAAAAAATCAGCAACAATATTAAACATATGACCATATCGGATATATGCAAAATGCTTACATGAAGTTGTCCAATGCTGTACATCCCATCATTGCCTTCTTTGAATCAAACGTAAAACAATCAATGAAGGCTATTTATTTTTAGGGTGCAGTAGGTTTGCATACTGGTGGAATTTTGGTAGGAAAGCAATCTACCAAAATGGCATAAGAGAAGACCCAGGAAACTACAGATCTATTAGTCTAACCTCAGACCCTGGCAAAGTTATGGAGAATATTATCCTGGGTGATATTGAAAGGCATTTAAAGAACAAAGCTATTATCAGGCATACTCAGCACGAGTTCATCAAGGAAAAATCCTGCCTTAGTAATTTGATCTCCTTCTATGATAAGAAGGAGATCACCTGCTTGGTGGGTGAAGGGAAGGAGGTGGATGTAATCTTTCTCAATTTCAGTAAGGCCTTTCATACTGTCCCTCACAGCATCCTTCTGGACAAATTGTCCAACTGTGAGATAAACAGGTTCATGCTATGCTGGCTCATGAACTTGCTCAATGGTAGGGCTCGAAGGGTTGTAATAAATGGAGCTACATCTGGCTGGCAGACGGTCACCAGTGGTGTTCCCCAGGGCTCAATTCTAGAGCTAGTCCTGTTCAACATTTTTGCCATTGATCTGGATGCAGCAGTGGAATGCATCCTCAGCAAGTCTGCCGATGGTACTAAACTGGGAGGTGCTGTTGACTCCCTGGAGGGATAAGAAGCCTTGCAGAGGGATATAGATAGATTGGAGCACTGAGCTCCAATGGCATCAATGGCATGAAGTACCAAAGGACTGGAAGGCATGTCCTGTAAGGAGAGGCTGAGGACACTTGGGTTGTCTAGTCTAGAGAAAAGAAGGCTAAGAAGTGACCTCATTGCTCTCTACAACTTCCTGAGGAGAGGAAATGGAGAGGGAAGTGCCAGTCCCTTCTCCTTGGTAACAGATGCCAGGATGCGTGGGAATGACATAAACCTGTGCCAGGGAAGGTTCAAACTAGATATAAGGAAGAAATTCTTTACTGTGAGGGTGGTCAAACACTGGAACAGGGTTCCTCGTGAGGTGGTTGATGTCCCATGCCTGTCAGTGTTCAACAGGCATTTGGATAATGCCCTCAATAATATGCTTTAACTTCTGGTTAGCCCTGAAGAGGTCAGTCAGTTGGACTAGATGATCTTTGAAGGTCCCTTCCAACTGAGCTATTCTACTCTAGTCTGCTCTACTCTACTCTACTCTATGCTATTCTATTTATTTATATATTCAACTTTGTATTTACTTTCATGTACACACTACAATATTTGTAAACACATCTATGAAAGCAGAACTGTGCGGCATCAACTCAGAAAACTATTAGTATGTAAAAATGATTGGTTGGGATCATACTTATTTTGATGATATATTGTCGTCGGATCAGACGGCCGAGTCGTGACGTACACCAATATGGTTAAATCATGCTCGTTTTATTACCCGAATAGCTGCGTTCTTATACTTTGCTCAGCCTTGTGGCATGCAGCACGTGTGACGCAAAGCATCCTGCAGTTGGTACTTAGTTTCTTCTTCTGCTTTTTTCCCATACTGGAGGAGCTGATTTTGCAAATTGCAACAACGCCTTAGTCCCTGTTTTTTACCCTCCAAGGTTGGTTCAGTAACATTCCCACGAGACCTCCCCGAATTCCTCCCTGTAGCTTGGGTTGCTCATTTCCAGCACATCATGGCCTCCCTGCTGTTTCAAAAAATCCTCAACAATATATTTACAGATAAAGAATATGATCTTAGGAGGAATCCAATACACTTGGTGTTTTCTGTGTAATGGCCACTGTTCCTTCATACTTCTAATGTTTTTATGATACTTGGTGTGTCCTATTCTCTAAATATGATGTATCAAATATGTCTTGGCAGAATAGCATGAACAATCCTCAAACAATCTAGAAAGTCCAGGAAGTTAAATTCTACTTACTAAGCATTTATTCGACTGCATATTTTTCTTGACTGGAAATACTAGATGCTGTGAATCTGCCTTTAAAATGATAGAATTTACTCTTCTGAGTATCCCCTCACTCCAGTATTTTTTCTTAAGTGACATTTGAAAACTAGACTTATCACACCAAATGAAATATATCACCCACAGCATGAGGTCAGAGACATTTCACAGTCTGCAAGGGATCTCGGTAGACTTTCTAGAGCAATTTCATCAGCATCACAAATCAAGCATGCTTTCTGCTGTGTACTATTTGACATATGTGCTTTGTGCTGTTTGAGTATCAGGCTTCTTTAGTAACAAAGTGTGCTTTTCACATGTATTTTAAATAGGACAAACAATTAACAATTATATAAATGAATTGTTTAGTTCTTGGTTACTTCCAGTGTAATATAAACATAGCAATCCCTGTCAGACTATTATCAGGGTATGTCACTAAATGATGATGAAGAATAATTCACTCTTGAGTAGATCTGACCAATGTACAAACCTGGGATTGTGTAGAAAAGAAAGGTAGACCAGTTCTGAGGCTGTCTGTCTGTAACTTCATGACCTATGCTGGGGAACATAAAAAAAAAAAAAAAAAAGATGTACATGCAAACAGATTGTACTGATTCTGAAGACAACATGATAGTGAAGGTTTCACAAAATACTTTAGTGGATATTTCTCTCCTCTGAGGGACAGCAGTTAAATTTTAGATGCAGCCACAGCCCTAAGCTTTCTTGTCAGTAGAGGCTGTGTAACCTGCCAGTAGTTATGTAGACTTATCTCCCTCTGAAATACTAGTATTGTGACACATCTTCTGAACTCTCACGAATTCCGCCACAACTGCTCTC
>VXAL01008425.1:4355-24382 GCA_013399475.1 Chauna torquata | reverse complement strand
TTTTGCTACTTCAGATGATTAGTTACAGAGTAAAGGGGAACTTGTTTTCTAGGACACCTCTGCAGACCTCCCTTCTTATTCACAAAGGGCATAGTATAAAAGTGTCCCAAACGCAACTTGATTTGGCAACCGCTTCAGTCATACCATTGCTATTTTACTCTGTTGTAGTAGACTGTACATCTGCAAAAGGGGACAGAATTGCCATACCAATAAGGAAGACAGTAAAGAGGGCGTGAGCATTGTGCCATCTAGGTAATTCCCTCAAACAACCTGCTTCTTCAGAAGACAGCAGTTAACTTGGGAAAGGGGCTGTTGAACCGGGCTCATCTTTGGAAATGCTCTTTTTCCACAAAAGAATACAGTATAAAGATGTATCAGCCTTGCAACTTCAAGCAGATAAATCCTTAGTCCTATGAAGAGTTTTCAAGAGGTTATATGCGTTCTTGGACTATAGTACACACTGAAGAAACTACAGGCCAGAAATTACAGAAGTGAGGCTTTCAAATATTAAACAAAAAATATGAAGTGTGAAATGTCAAAATGAGAACATAAAATTACAATGAAATTCTAACATTAAATATTCCCCCCTCCCAGCCTTAAAACAAAAGACTAGCAAAAATTGACATAACTTCATGTGCAGGTAAGGAAATTCCTCCCCTCAGCTTCCTGATTATTATTCTACAAAATTACTACCACAACCAGCGCTTAATCTCACACATGTTGGGAACAGCAACCTGTAAGGAACTCAACTTTCATTTTTCAGAGAGGCCAGGAAAAGAAGCAACAGAATCTCTGATGCTCAAAGCTCATAGACAAGTGACATCATCTCTCCTGTATCACTTCACTAAGGATGAACTCTTAGTTCAATAAACACTACCAAGTTCTAGTATTTGAGGTAGTAGAACTACCAGGAAAGTCAGAGGATTCCCATCCACTTCTGTCTCACCTTACCTGTCATACCAGCAGAGCTTGGCAGAGACCTATTTTACCATCGCCGAGACCAATATTCTAGCTACAGACAACTTTGCAAGATCTGAATTGTAACAGCAAAGCTCTTGAAATGGAGACTCAAGAAGGGGCTTCCCCATTTTCAGCAGGTCATTTTTGGGATATCAGTTTCTCATACCATTGGGAATTAGGAAATAAAAGTATATGAGCCTAGACAGAATAGAATAGAAAGTACAGAAGCTCATTCCATTTGGAAAAGCAAAGAGACAACGGCCTTAATGACAAATTTTTGCAGCTACTATTCTTTTAGTCTGTGCATAAAGCCCCTAATCTTTTCAGCTCTAGACGTAATCTAATAAAACTATTTGGCTGCAATGTTCTATAACGTATTTGGTAGATGTGGTGCTTCATTACAATTTAATACGTAACTGGTAGAAAGGACGTTCTCTACTTTCTTTCTCTGCTGGTGTTAAAACATATCAACAGGATGCCTCTCTGTGCTGCTCAATGTTTGGCACTTTACAGAAGTTCAATTAATCAACCTTTCGTCTGTCTGTCCACGTAAGATACAGCTTTACTTTCCTGTGGCTAATTGCTAAGCCAAAGTACTTACTCTGCAATTCTAAAGGCTGGCCGTTCATTTGGGAGCATTAAGCATGTACACTGCGGAAAAAAGCTGGCACAGATACCCTGAATAACATTTCACACCAGCTTCTTGTCCTCTCCCTCTGGAAGCTTTTGTCCGTGCACGTTAGAACAAGGAGTGCATCTAATTTACTGGACTCCCTGCACATCTGCACTCAGCAAAGTTAACATGTCATACTTAATCCTGAAAGCAAGTGCATACTATACTTCCTGGCATGAATTAGATTTAGAAACACTCACGTTTTATGTAAGGATAAAGCCAATTCATACTCATAAGCCAATTAAAATGTTGTCTCAGTCCTCAGAGGTTAACATGGTTAGGAGCTAAAAAGTGGATACTTCTTTTAGTAGAAATAATGACTGAATGGCAGACAAAGAATTAATAATTTATTGTAATCTGTTGTTGTTTACAAATATACAATCCTTGCAGATGATTTTGAACAGAAAGGGGCTCCATACACAAAGTAATTATCAGTCAAAACTTTGATTAGCAGTTTCTTCTTGGACTACTCCCTCCATTGCTCCTGCAGAGAGCAGATTATTCTTTGAACAGATCCATTTATATTGCTCTCTATATTTTTGCTCACAGCTCCAAAATATGGCTAAAAACTGATTCTTCAATCACATTAGAAATAAGTTTTTAAATTTTCTCTTATGCCATGTTCTGCTTAACAAAGGAGCAGGAGAGGTTTTCTAGTCTCAAATTTAGTTTTGCTGTCTGACATGGTGGGTGGCATTCACCTTGAAGCACTGGCATCTCAAAACAACTGATCAAATATGGTTCTCCATTTCTAATAAAGAAATCAAATCAAATGTTCCTAGCACTCCACCTCTGGATGAAAAGCTACCTTGAAAACTTCAGTACAGTAACTTCCCAAAGTTCAGAAATTAGAGGAAAAACAGAAGAAATCCAGTAGTTTACTATTAATGAAAATAATACGGTGCTACTGTAATGCTTGAATTAAAGGGTTTGAAGTATTTCAGACTGCACTGACTTCAGTTATAGAAGCCACCATATTCAAGTCTGAAAATTCGTTGACTTTCTGTTAAAGTAGAAATACAATTTCAGGAGCTATAGTGAGTACATGTTTTCAGATTGTCTAGAATTGTCCTGAAAAACAAACAAACAAACAAACATAACCAGCACCACTCCCAAAAAATCCAACCAAACCAAACCAAAACAACAACAACAAAACAACCCACCACACTAGCGGGATCCTTTTGCTGCTCCTTTTAAATGTATGTAGCTAAATTAAATCAGGCAACCTTAATGTAGATTCAGCAAAAAGCACAAACAGGACAATGTCACCAAGCATACTGCCAAAAAAAAAAAGTTTTAAAAAGCAGAAAGACCTATTCACCTACCTTGAAAGTATAACAAGATGAGACTTATAACTATAACAATCAATGTTCTTATTTTTCTCTTCCTTAACAGAAAATCCACCCAAATGACCAAAATACATTAACAGTCTATATCTATAGTTTTGGCCTAATTCATATTTTTTCCATTATTGATACCAACAAATATTTTACAGTAATAGGAAGTACAGGACATCACTAAACTACACCCTTTAAGAAGACAGAATAAAAATATTCTCTGCTCTTGTGAGTATGCACTCCAAATAAACAAGCCAGGAAGTTAACAGCCAGAAACCTCCACTTTGTATTTTGAAATTTAAGCTGGAAGATCAATTTTTCAAAGTTCAAACCAAAAGGTGGTAACAGAGGCCAAAACATACCTCAGCCTTCACTGTACCTTAACATGTAATTGCTCAAGGGAAGCAAACTAATAGTAAAGTACAGCTTTGTAGTTGGATTTAGGTTATAAGCACATATCATTCCTCTTCGGAAAACTCGTATCAAGACTGAACCACTACTGTTGGTTATGATTAGAGCAATTAAATAAAAACAAGTGAAATCCTTGAATCCTAACACTTTTATCATCTCTTTGGTAAGGAAGAAAGAAAATGATACCATCTAATCTTGACTGCAGACTTCCCCACTTGGTAATCTTCTCTTTTCACTGAAGCACCTGTTGCTCGAAGCAAACTCGTAGCTCTGTCTTAACAACTTCTATCCATGTAACAACAGGAAATCATTTAAACATATTTTTTATCTTAGCAATAAAGAAGACTACCATATAGCATGAAAATTAATCTAGCATGGAAAATATCTAAATGAGTGTTTTTTTTGTTTGTTTGTTTTTTTATGATACAAGTGACAGTATCTCCTTTAAAAACAAAGTTTTATCAGCATTTCCTTATCATAGAAACAAATCCATTAGGTTCTATAGAAATAGTGAGCAAGTGTCCTACACGTTGGTTTTTGTTGTGCCTAGCCATTGAAACGAGTCAATTCTTTCACAATTCCATATTTATTATTAGCTCATGTACCCAGTACTTTTATGATCAGGTTGGAAAATACAAACTTTAGCTTTTCACACATGATTTTACAGGCTAAGATTACTTTCATTTACATTTCATTTGCATTTAGTGCAAGCTAAAGAAAACTGCAGTCCAAGTTGAGATCATTGCTAAATATCAAGCATATCTGCTCAAATTCCAGATACCAGAAATATAGGCAGTAAGTGGAGGAGAACCTACCAAACAGTGCAGTCCTTTCCTTTCATATGCATGTAGAAACAGTTTCACTTAATTTCTATTAGGATATCCAGAATACAGCATCAGGTGCTACAGAAAAAACACAGTTTTCATAGCTGCACTTGCTTACCGCCAAAAGGTAATCCCTACAGCCAAGTATCATGATTACTTTTGCTGTTTGTTAACTAATACATAGTTTCCAAGTTCATATATGGCATAAATCATAAAATTTGTGGGTATGGACTGCTAAATAGTGGTTTAGAGTGAAAAGAACAAAATGGCATACTAAGTTTAGATTTGAAAGCTATTTTTCTTCACCTGGTCAGGTTTGAAAGAAATGTTCTATAACATTGGTGCTAGAGAGAGTAGAGTGTGTCTTCAAGTGACAGTAGAGTCCACTCTACGGGTAAAATCACTGTTGTTTGTCAGTTCTCCGGATAGAACAGGAACTGACAGATGTTCGTCTACAGAGAAAAAAAGTTTTCCAGAAACAAGGGGATCCTCTATGTACTACTTGGTCCTACTCAAGGGCTTGCAGAAAGTAAAGACAAAAAAAAAAGTCTGCAATAAAAAAGAAATCCCAAATTGCTGCCACTTATTGTTTTCCAATTTCTATTTACTCTATGAATTTTTCTCTGACTCTGATAAAATTGAAATTGATATCCAGTTAACTCTACAAAATTACAGTAGCTATTAATAGTGTATTTGTAACTTCACTGTTTCCCTTTAGCCCGTATTTTAGCAGTACCATATGAATTAAGTTGTACATGTTTAATCATTTGCTTTGTTTTAGAACAAGGTTATATTAGTTTCATTGATCACCTACACATATGCTTGGCAGATTAATTTGTTCTGAGCACTTTGGGGGAGTGCATTTGAGCATCTGAGGTTCTATTTGTGGTGTTTTTTTTTTTTTTTTTGATCTAGAATCAAAGCAATCAAGACATATTTTTTGAGTTTAAGAAAAAGATATCAGAAAAACCATCCAAAGTAGGCTAACAATCCCCAAGCACAGGTACTTAGTTTGGCCACCCTCAGAGCTGGAAGAATACTGAATCTCCCAAGATTGCCACCTCCCATTTCAAATCCCCAATATATTCTCTGCCTGGGGTAGGATAGCAATGAACGGGATAAACACCGAATAACTAAACTCCACTAGTTAATTAGAATCTTATTGGTTACATAATACTGAAAACAAAACAAAAAATACAGCCTCAAGACAATACATTTTCAAACATCTATTGAAAATAACTGAGTTACCTTTATTACTACACCTAACCATATTTCAGTTTTAAAAGTCACTATCCAAAAACTGTACCGAAACAACTCAGCTGCAGAATCCAGCTATGGTGCAGAAATGTATTAGTTTGATCATGATAGGAAAAAGCTTATCATTAGATTAATTAGGCAATTACCAGAATTCACAGCTGTTCTCTTTGACAACTGATTAAGTGGTTCTGAATTAATGATGGATACCTTCTATACACTTTCTACAAAAATGTTTATGGAGACATGCTTTTCTTTGATGTTTGTCATGAAAGCTAATAAAAAATGGGAGTGCACATTTGAACTAAGCAACTTTTCAAGAAGTATGATCAAAAGGTAGTTCTTATATCCATGCTTCTCTTTACCTAATATACTGTATTCAATAATGAATTGAGAATTCTTATGATATCCATTTACTTCAATAGTACATCTTTTCTTGAAGCTTTATTGAAGACAGGATTGAGTCCAATGCAATTTTTATAGCCAGTATATTTTTTCAAGCAACTGAATTCAGTGCTCTGTAGAACATAACTACAAAACAGAACTCTGTACAGTAGCTTATTAACAAAATATCTGAAGTGTAGTAATGAAATACGAGAACCTGCTGCTCACAGTGCAAGTCAGAGATAAGCTGAGATATGCTAGGTCACAGCCTGTTCAGTGATCCTACTCAACAGCATCAGTTGAGTTGCGGGACAAACGTCTTCTAACTAGTGGAATGCAGTTGGTTATCCAAATCATACTACTTGAAGTGCAAAAAAATCTTGTAAAGCAAAGAAACAGAAAATGATCTCTGCTGTTCATTTTCCTTTAGATGGATTCTTCAATTCATCCTCCCCGGGGCAGAGAAATCCATGACTGGCTGAAGGCAACAATCTGCTCGCCTGCACAGGAAGAGCCAGAGCATCTTTCCTGGGGCAGCATGAGGTCTCCAAGCAGGCAGTACCCAAATCCTGCTCACAGCACCCCTCTTTCCCATGGTTACCCTCCCAAAGTGGAGATCATTTTGGGTACGCAAGCCAGCAGCTGTCACTGAACAGGGCAGCTTTTCTTCTCGCCCTTTCCACCCTAGTACTGCAGTGGTGCTTTAAACTATTTGTGCAGGAGCACGTTATTTTCATCCACTAGTCACATTGCTACAGATAATGCTTAAATAGAAATATAATTGACCACGGAGATGATCCAATGAAGAGTCATAATGGAGAGAACAATATGCAGAATGTGTAAGATATCCAAATGGTTAAAGCAGGTCAGTAAAAAGAAAGATCTAAGCTTTTTTTTTTTTCCTACAGACAACAGTTAAGTCTTGTAACAAAGCAAAAATACAAAAATATAAGTTCTGAAGGTTTTTGAACAGTAAAGCTTTGTTTCTTTCATTTGAATATTCTTTCATAAAAGTGCCACTGGAACTTTTACTGAAACACTCAAGTTTACCTGAAATATTTTTGTAAAATTTTGTTCAACCTTCAATTAGAGCTTTTTATTCCAGCTCAAGGTAGTTTTCATTTTCTCACCTCCTTGTATTGGGTTAATACAATAAAATCACTTTTCTGATCAGTAGAGGCACATAAAATCAAAACCAAACAAACCATTACTAGATGTTGCCCTCGTGAATTTTCAAATGAACGACTAAATACAACTTCAAATATTAATCTTTCATTTTTCATTAACTGGCATTGGCATAAGGGCCTTACCATTACCTGACAGAAACCAGTGCTCACAGAAGAAAAAAACACCAAGAAAAGTATACCCCAGCCAGAGAAAGCCCATATTGATATATTAATGAAGATGGACACAAGACTGATACAGGCGTAAGGAGGAAAGCTGAGTTGACTAATGGTCTGACAAGAAAACTGAAAGATATTATACAGCCAGCAGTGAGAAGTCCTTACCTTGGGAGAACTCAAAAGCTATTTATTAATTATTTTACACAGCTCTCCTGCTACTCAGAGCGTTTGCAAGCTCGCAGCTTTAGTCAGCACTTTACATAATCTCCTCACTTAAAGCTACACAAGCCTCTCCGAGCAAATTTTGAAAGCTGGTTGTAGATCTTGCACAAATGGCATTCCTCTCCCTTCCCCCCTGAGATTTAGAAATTTGTTCTCTGGGATCAATGATCCAACTTTCTTGGGCAAAATCCCTGCTAAATTTCGTGGACAGAATCATAGAATGGATTGGGCTGGAAGGGACCTTAAAGCCCATTCAGTTCCAACCCCCTGCCATGGGCAGGGACACCTCCCACCAGGCCAGGCTGCCCAAAGCCCCATCCAGCCTGGCCTTGAACACTTCCAGGGATGGGGCATCCACAGCTTCTCTGGGCAGCCTGTGCCAGTGCCTCACCATCCTCTGAGTGAAGAATTTCTTCCTTATATTAATTTCTTCCTTAACCTTCCTTCATGAAGGATAAATACAGCACATAAGGGATAATGCAAATTTGCCTTTCCAGTTAGTAGGCAGGATTGCTCAAATGCCATTAATACAAGCAGGGGAGGAGAGAGGGGAAAAAGAAAAAGGGAGGGAGGAACAAAAGGAAAGAAAGGAAGGGAAAGATCTGTTCAGATAAGCATAACTTCTAAAGCAAATGCTTTGCAAGATAGTTCATGTATCATTTGCTAATAGCAACAGAAAATAGAGTGATTCCATACTAAAATCTAAGTTATCCAGTTCTACTGAATTCTCCTGAACATGAAGATGATAGTCAAAGAACATCACTCAAACAAACAAAAAAATTCTAGAGAATATAATTTGTAACAGTTGTAACAGGACTTGAGTATTAGCTCTCATTCTTTAAATTACTGTAAACATTTAAATTTCTACAGGTTTGTCACATTATAATCTTGACAGGCAAAACTTCCTCTGCAATTACATCATCTTATGAGAGACCTCACATTCCATTTATGTTTTTAAATTCTTAGCCTTAGTGCTAATCCTACAGAAACAACTATATGGTGCAGTATTTCCTTTTGTTTTGTATACATATTTCTGCATTTTTTTTCTGGCTTTTTTGAAGAGAGTAAAAAGCTCATATGATTACACATTACATACCTAAGTATCCTTCAATGATGCTTTTTAGCATGCATAAATACACATAATCTACCCAACCCTAAACATACTGGGAAAGGAATGAGAACAGACGGGAAAAGTAGAACACAGTGTGTTTTCAGAGGTCCTGACTGCTCAGACAAAATAACTGTCACGCCACTTATGGGCCCATGCTCTATCTGCTCCACAGTCTGACCGGTCCAAAAAAAAAAAAAAAAAAAGGAACACTAACTAAAATTTCATATGATTTCATACTGTTCAGTATGCAGAGCAACGCTCTCAGTCTTTCCTCCAAGCAGCCCTCACTGGCTGCTTCTTTTCCCTTCTTTTCCTATGCCTTTTTCAACCACCCTACCTTGTACCTGCTTGTTCGCTTTTAAGCTGTCCTCTCCCCTTGAAGGTCTGTTTTCACCAACTGTGTCATACAACAGGTTTCGTATAGAGCTGGGCTGTTTCCACTGAAGAGCCCAGGCTACTGGCTGACCTTATTGCCTTAGGGTTCATTTTATATCTCATCTTTAGAGATGCACAGCTCCGTAGCAAGGCAAGTTTTGTTGTTTTCTGCTATGGAAATGACCCTTTTTCATAACTCACAATGTTGCCTACTTGGCTTGCAACCTTTGTACTTTGCAATCTCCTCTTCGGTTAGGTACTATTCAGATACTTTCAGGTCAAGAGTCAGTGAGTTTGTCTCATCCCAGTAGAATTCTGACCTATAACCAGATCTCTATCACTAACAACCTAAAGCTTCACAGAAACAGAAGTCTCTCCACATGCCACGGTCCCCTGCTGCCGGAGTTCTGGGGTGGGGTGTTCCCACCCCCTTCTCTGAACTGCACACCACTGAAACGCGCCATCTTGGAAGGGTCATAAATGGTGTAGCTCGGCCTAAACCTATGGACAATTAGGGTGGCACAGTGAAAAAAATGATTTTATTGGTGAACAAAATAATATAATTTTAAAAGCAACTGGATACATTTCTTGCAGTGATGGTTTTTCTATACAACTTAGTTTCTATCACCTGATCCCACGATTCACTAAGTACAATCATTAGTGAGATATTGCACAGCTATTATTTTGATGTTGAATTAGGAACAGAGACATTCTGGGTAGTGCTTAACGATCAGAAATTTGTGAATACAGAGACTTCTTTTTACAGAGAAACAGAGCATGTAATATTTCATTCTTTAAAAAATCCTACTACATTACATTTTCATAGCTGTGTGTTAAGTTATGATAGACTCTCTAGTGGTACCCCTAATCTAGATGAAGGCTTCTATTATGCTTTGAAATAAATACTTCTTTCATCAGGACTGGTAGTAAGATAAGCCCTTTTATTGAATTTTATTGAAGATATGCCTATACAGATACACTTTCGCATGTTTCCCCACACTACTCTTATAATGATACAGCATTGAGCTTTCTCAGACCTTCATTCAAATTAGATTAGATAAAATGATCTTTGGTTTTGCAGATACTAGAGACCCAAATTTTACAGCTTGCCTAAGATCAAAATGTGCCTCAGAAGTGGAACTTGTCATGAAACTTTCCTTCTGTCATTTCCAAGTTTTCCTAGTGTTCTTAAACATTTGATTGATAAGACTTGACCAGCCATATTTCAAAAAGGGTTTTTTTTTTTTTTTTAAGATCAATCATGTGTACTGGTAAGCATATTGCCTACAGAATCTCTTTCACAAATCTTACACTCAGAGCTCCTAGTCTGTTTTCTCTGTGTTAGCTGCAATTAACATATTGTAACTGTTATTTCTGTAGTCTATAAGATTTACTCAAAATACTTGTTCTCTGAAATTATCTTTAATGTGATTTTTTTGAACCATTGTTTATCACAAAATTAAGTCCTTCTAGATGTTTGCATCATTAGTGTTCTTGATGTACAAACCAACACAACTCTGAGTTCAGAGGAAGGCATTATTCAACAGGGAAACCCACCAAATACCCACTAGAAGATGTGGGTAGTATTTACTCTTCACTGAATCAAGAAGCTGTTTGCTGTTCTATTCTGTAGAAGATACATGCCTTTGTTTGACTAGAAGTTATTCAAACATCTAAAGAAAACATTTATTTAAATAAGATGTCTAGACTGCTTCTTACTTATGATAAATTCTGAAGTTGAAGACTAAACCTGTCTGGATCCAGTAACAAAAGTGTAATAGGAGTGCTCCTGAACATTTTCTCCTACGAAAACTTGCCAAGATAAATTCCTGTCACAAAGATGTCCAAACAGAAGCTATGTAAAACGAAAGGAAAATGGAGCAGTGCCTGAAACCCTACCATATTGTTGGTACCAAGTCAGTCAATGAGGAACAGGGGGACACAGCTTTCTGACATCGCCTTAGGAAAGCACACAAGACATTTGTCTTTTTGTTTCTTCAGATTTACATGTTTTGTTTTGTTTTGTTTTTCCTAACAGTGTTCTAGATCTTGGATGCTATGAATGAATACATTTTTATTTAACTTTGCCTAAGTTAAGTGTGATTTAAGGTAAGTGGGTAACAACAAGATATCCCTCAATTAGTTTGGAAGTTGTGGGTGTTTTTGTTGTTTGTTTTTCTTTTTTAAATTAAACTGAAACCTCTAGCTCACCTGTGTGTGCTCCACCTCATAAAAATGCTATCACAGTGGGCTAGTTGAGCCAGGTGAACATGTGGAACTTCAGGAGTCCAGACCTGAGGTGCCTTCCAATGACTGTCAGTGACCGTGAATGCTCTCTAACACACGACATCAACAAAGAGGTGTACCCAGAAGACCTCTGACTGTTATAAAGAAAATGCATCACATATCTACTCTTTACATTTCTTTCACACATCCTAATTTTGAGTCACTGTTTATTACATGAATTCTAATCTCAAGTGAAAAAAAGTGTAAAGCAAACAGGTCCTTGAAATCAGTTATACTTCACAAGCATATATTTCAAGAATAAAGAGCTCCTTATGAGGAGTGAGACACATTTTGATTGAAAACAGTCTCCTCCTCTTTACACTTGTTTTCTGAATTTAAAAATTAGTCATTCTATTGAGCATTCTATTGATATCTAGCATTTTTTTTAATAGGACACACAGTCTCTTGATGCTATTGAGATCTTTATTTCCTATCCATCCTTTACTAATTAAATTATAAATATCAGCAGCATGAAATGAACTTCTGCTAAGGCTTGCTGAATACGGTAATAAAGAGTACGTGTACTAAAAAAAAAAATCAATTGTTCTCCACTTTTAAGGACAGAACCTGTACAAATAAACTTTTGAATTATCACATGATCCGTTTACATTTCAGTTGTTCACGGCCATAGCGTTTTTCAGTTTTTGTATATACAATACCTTGAACTACACCAATGACTACCATTCCTAATGATACTTTTATCAAGTTAAATACCTCAGTATCCTCTACCAGGTAGCCCGCTATTATCAACCACATTTTATGGCCAGGAAACTGGGGCACAAAACAGGTATGTGAAAGGTCAAGTTCTCTTGCAGGTCAGGAGCAGCACCAAAGAGAAACCATATCTCCTAGGTTATGACAAGAGTTTTAGATTCAGGAGGACATGTCCCTCAGTCCAAAACCCTCAGTCTGTCTGCTAGCCTCTCAGGTCTTCACAAAGAAGTTTCGTGAAGTGTCTTTTATTCCACTTTAGTGGGAAAACTAAATTGGATTGAAATATACTGGAGAAACAAACAAACAAAGAATTGCTCAGAGCAGGAGGATAAAGATTACCACCTAAGAAGATTCTTATTCAAAACAGAAGCTACTGGCAGATAGACTCTGAATTCCTTAGCTGAGTTTCTCTCACAGTCACATGAAGGACATAAACACCCCCTAAACAAGGAAGATCATCTGTATCAAGAGGTATCAAGAGATCATCATCAGGTTATTTCTGTTTTTAAGTCCTTTTAATCTTAGACGGTAATATATGCACAAAGCTAAAATTGTAAAACAACTTATTTACCTCTCTTTTCCATCAGAAAATGCAGTATTATGAATAACTTAATAATTCAATAATAAAAAAAAAAAGGTTTTTTTCCTGCTTCCTCTAAGTAATCAGGAGCACCCTGATGTTATAACATATCATGGAACTCCATGGACTAATAGCTAAGATGTATGAGCAGCAAAGACTTCTTTTGTTGTCAGAGTAGTTGTTTTTTCATAGGATAAATAATACTTACAAACTTAACCATTGCAAAAGAACACTGGAGCCAAAGCATTTTACAGAAGATAAATTAAGCAAAATGAAATGAAAACATCCAGAGGAATGCAGTTTATCATGCTGCTGTTTACAGGAACATAAGAAGAATCAAAACACCTTCCTTCTATTTAAGACTTTACAGCAGTAGATCTGATGCCCATTTATTTAAAAATAAAGGAAAATAAACTTTTGAGCCAGTGAGAAAAACACCTAAGTTAAATACTACAGACATCACTAAGCTTTAGAAGCATAACTAGTAGGCGTACAGCACAGCCATCGCACAGGCAAAAAGCAGAATGCCAAAAGCAACACAGAGAAACGAGCAATGTTATTTGTCAAGCAAAACTTGGATGGATAGCAAAAAGACAAAATGCATTATTGCTTCTTGATTTAAGCCACAACATGTTTTTTTCCACTAGTCACAACTACACAGATATTAAGTTATTTGTATTGTCCACAGTGGTTTCCAAATCCCATTCCTCAGTCTATTCAATTGAATTTCTAGGATATCTGCCACTATACTATTTGCTTGCCAGCAGCTGATGACTGATGTAATAATACTTCCTTTTCCCCTTTATTTTTGTAAAGTGAAATCCATAAGCACAACCGTGCAGTGTATTCCTGGGCTTTGCAACCTTTCGTCCCTCACTGCATCTCCTAATTTCTACACTTGCAGCTACAAGCCTTTATCTAGCACTTCATGCCACTAAAGCATGTGACCCTCTGTGTAGCAGGGGCTTAAAGGAACAGCAGCTTCGTTTGTGCACAGAACTGACTGAATGGGGTGAGGTCCAATAATGTACGCGAGCTCCTGCACCAACAAAAGACCTAGATGAAGCATTACTGTATGGATGAAAGGAGGGCTACAAAGATGGTGAAGGGTCCAGAGGGGAAGACGTATGAGGAGCACCTGAGGTCCCTTGGTTTGTTCAGCCCAGAGGAGAGGAGCTGAGGGGAGGCCTGATGGCGGCCTGCAGCTTCCTCGCAGGGGGAGCGGAGGGGCAGGCGCTGATCTCTGCTCTCTGGTGACAGCAACAGGACCCGAGGGAACGGCACGGAGCTGTGACAGGGGAGGGTCAGGCTGGGAGTTAGGAAAAGGTTCTTCACCGAGAGGGGGGTCGGGCACTGGCACAGGCTCCCCAGGGCAGTGGTCACGGCACCGAGCCTGCAGGAGTTCCAGAAGCGTTTGGACAACGCTCTCAGACATAGGGTCTGATTTTTACGTGGTCCTGTGTGGAGCCAGGAGTTGGACTCGATGATGCTTATGGGTCCCTTCCAACTTGGGATATTCTATGATTGTATGAATAAATACATAATGAGCAATATGTGAAAACCGATTAGAGTCTTTTTTGGTAGAGTTGATACCCTGACTTCTTTGAATCTCTACTGATAAAACAGGGTTGTGGGTTTTTGGTAGGGTTTTTTGTTTGTTTGTTTGTGGGTTTTTTTGGTCTGTTGTGTCCCTTTGTCTCCCCACCCCACCCCCCGGCCTACAAATAATATCTGAAAGATCCGCTCTCTGTTCTTCCACAAAGTATTCTCACTGGGAAGACTAGTTTAGAGAAAGATTCTCAATATTAAAGTCATGCTCACTAATACACTATTTCACTGTCTTCTGGTCTACTGAGCCAAAAGCATCTTCTGCCTCATAACACAGTTTGAAAAGAAAACTTAAGTGTTGCAACCTCTTCTTAACCTACATCTTGCTGAAAATACAACTGATGTGGATATAAATATCTTGGAAGGGAGAAGACGCTGAAACAAAAGTTGCGTTTTGGCTTTCGTGCAGCAAGAGGACACAGTCATTTCTTGTGCTATTAAAAAAAAAGAAACCACCACTGTCACCACAAATCAGTAGCTGACGACCTGAATTTTGAGTCCAAGCTGTTTGGTCCTTTCAAGAGTTAGGTTCTTTTAATGCAATATAAAGAAGCAATTGTTTAATTTTAAATTTAATTTTAATTTTTAATTTTTTTTTTAATGCCTTATCACACATCTGTGGAATCTGATCAGAGAGTAGATAAGATTTTTTTTTTTTTTTTTTTTTTTTTNNNTTTTTTTTTTTTTTTTTTTTACAACTGTCATTTTGGCCACATTATTTCACCACTGCCCCACCTTGAGATGGGATTTGAGTCCCATCTCTCCTTTCCCTTATGAAATGGATTCCTCACTCCTAGAAATGAAAGGGCAATTTAGATAAACCTTTTCTAATGCACATCTAAACCAAAACCCTACATTAAACATATGTAGAAATTAAATTATTTCTACATACATTAGAGACCACGGCTAAAGAAGCCGTGGAAGATTTTTAGGCTTCTGTGACATGGCTAGCGCAGAACTCATTAGCCAGTTAATTCTCAATAACCATCTGAAAACAAAATTATGTTTTTGAAAAGAATCATTTTGATTGCTTAAGCTTCATTATGTTGAATTAAATCACACATCTTTAATTATCAGGGTTTAATTCTACCATCCACCTTATTTTTGGCCAACTTAGGAAATGCCCTAGTACTTCCACACTCTTTACTACCTTGCATTTCATCCTTCAAACTGGACATCAACTCTTTATTGCTGCTGAAGTTTTTTTAGGTGGAAATACTTCATCATTAGCTTCACATTCTCACCCTTGCTATGAATTACTTTGATACTTTTTTCCTTGATCACCATCACCAGCTTAATGCGTTTCTGCCTGTTGCAGAAACTATGACTCCCTTGAGAACCTCTCAACTAGCACGCAGCCCTCAGTTGCAACTCTCCTTGGTAATCAATTCTCACATTGTTTTCTTCTGTATAATTTTTCCCTTTATCTTTATCATTTTAACAGCCTAGTCATACCTTTCCAAAATCAATATTCAATTTAATCCCTTCACTGCATATCAGGCCACATGATATAAAGAAAATTTTTCTTTCGCTCCTGAAACCCTTCTTTTTAAATCATTCCTTCTGTAAAGCCACTTTTCTCTAATTCCTTTCTTAGCCCTCAACTTTTTACATTAATATTCCTCTTCTTTTGGAGTTCTTTTTTTAAACGTTTTGTTGTTGTTGTTCTTGTTTTTTTTTTTTTTTTTTAAATAAAAGATATGCTCATTAACACCTGAATCGCACTCTGTCCATTTCAGGACAAAATTATGTTTATCTTAAAATATTAGTCCTTCAGCTATATGTTCAGGGAAAAAATACCAGTTAGATTCAAAAATACTTTCTGTGAAGTAACATGAATAATGTCAGAGGAGTTGAAAATTAATATTTTCAGAGAGGATGAGTTTGAATATAGCAAGCTGTTTCTTAGTACACCATAGAAGTCACCACTGTTGCTATAAAGAAAATCCTCTGGTGAGGAATTTTTATTTATAAAACAACAGTCACAGACATACAGAATTTCACAGCTCAGTGATTGCCATCTATTCCTGCCTTATGAGATTAGAATCATCCAGAGTTAAATAAAACAATCGACGCCTGAATCTATGGTAGTTGAAGTTGCTGTGATCTCAGACGTATCGCATGACCATTCAGCCCCACGAGGAAGGAGATGGAAATTAAAAAATCCTGTAGTAGTAAAACTGTGAGCCTCTTAAACCAATGCAATTGCCAAGCATAGAACAAGTCTGGTTTTGGAGATAAGAACTGACCTTATAAAACTAATACAGTATGGGGTCATCACTGTACTAATCCCAACCCTCTATCTAAAATGAAGCTGTTGCTTTTATTTATTTACTTTGCTTCATATCATCAGATTTTAATTTTTTTTTAATTTTTTAATTAGCATCTTATTTAGAGCCAAGAACTTGAAACTGCAGAGCTAAATAGCATCCAAGGAGATTTCTGTTCTATGCAAGAGACCCTCATAGGCCTAACAGGCTATGAAATGCACACACTCGTAATATAGGTCACCTAGAACAACTGCACCTAACTCCTACAGAGGCACATTTTTTTTTTCCTCCTACAGCTTTTGTCACAGAAAAAAAAATCATGAAACTATGGATATTTAAATACTGTATCCTATTAAAATGTCATTCAAAAGTGTTGATATAATTAATAACAAAAGCCAAAAGCTATGAAGCTCTTGCTACGAACCCCTGATTCTTTCCTCGGTTCCAAAGTGAAGTCCCCACAAACTTTATAAAACACTAAGCAAACACAGGAAGCCATATCCTACTAGAAAGAAAGTGAGCCAGGAAAAATACTCTGAGTGAAAGCATACAATAGGTAAAATCTCTACAGAAGGTGAAGCTTTTGAGACAAAGAACATCAGGAAAGATTTTTTTTTTAATTTTTTTTAAAATTTATTAATTTTTTTAAAAACAAAGTACATTTGTGCATCATTCAAAGTTTGAGCCAAACCTCAACTTACAGAAAGAGGTAAGCAACTCAAACTGCTGAACTAGGCAGGAAAGTTACTAATTTAGCTCGAATCAGTCACATGAGAGCTAGTAAGCGATGATCAGGTGGAGATGTGATGTTTAACAGTCACCAGCAGGTCAGTTAGAAAACAAAGACTGACTTACCTCTCCAAAAGCTAGTAATAGCAAGGGTCACACAGTGTATGGCATGCTCAGAGGAGGAATAGTGTAGTCTGATGCACTGACAACACTGAGGAAGAAAAACCACAATAGCACTTGCAGCTGGTTTAAGCGCAACTCAGAGTTTAAGAAACTAGGGGGGTTGTTAAGAAACAACCCTACACCTATTTTGACCATATGTATTAAACAAGTAAAATAAATATGTAGCACATTCCTACTTGGACAGAACTGGCTGAGTAAAGTCACTGCTCCACACTATGGCTCACTGTCCCTATTTGTTGTACCAGTACAACTTCTTGTGAGACCACACTGAAAAAGGGATCAATAAATCATAATTAAAACCAACAAGCAAACAAAACCCTGGAAAAAGAAAACAAAACAAGTACTGACAAGAACAAAGCAAGACACTTCTATTTGTATTTTTTCTATTTTTTTGTATATATTTTCTATATTTTTTAAAAAAACTTACATTTTAGAAAATTTGTATCTCTATTTGAATCTTTTTAAGGTTGTTATTAACCTCATTATCCCCTTCTCCTATTTGAAGGATGGCCCAATGGATACCTAAGTGGAGAAACTTGGATATAAGCAGCAACTGTTGCAAGAATGCCTTAAAACAGCCATGCTGCAAGAATAGGGTTATGTATAGTTGCACCCTAATATAGCCACAAATGCATCTACAGAGGACCAATGATCAGATGCTCAGATAAAAATGCAAATTAGTCATCTAGGATTTAAACTACACATATACTAAAAAAATCTGGGCATCCATAGAGCAGCAAGCCATATTAGCCCTAAGACATTTACATGAAAATGTATAGTTTAATATAAAATAATACTAAACAATACCAATAATAATAATAATCCCCCACCCCCACCCTATAAAAGCCTAAAAAATCCTTAAGGAGAGTGTTAGCAGATACTAATTCAAATTATCCTACTGTCAAGACAGACATACAGCACCTTCCACCTCCTGAAAATGCATGTTTTCTGAAATAATGTCCACAATTTCCCAAATTAATGGAAACGCGGAAGGTACACTAGGATTACTGATTCATTTAACAGTTTGATCTCCTATCTGAGGAAGCAGATGGATCAATATTAGCAAGATACCAGAATCCCCTACATTTAAATAACAGTGTACTGTCAAGCTGTCAGTATTAGATGTATTTTACTAAAACAAACAAACAAACAAACAAAAAAACACTCAACATTTCTCAAGAATATGCTGAAAAAGGATATAGAGTTCTCAATACATAAGTCACCCTCCTAGCAGAGGAAACAGGTATCTGTTATGGGCCTCAAATTAACAGCAACAGAACAAAGTCGTTGAGGCTTTTTTTACATTGTAAAAATAGAAAATGAAAGAACACATTATGGTAGAAACAAAAAATAAAATAAAAATCAAACCATCTCTTCTTCTCTTTTGTATGAAATTGGTGAGTTTTAATTGTCAATCCAATTGTTAATAGGGGAAAAAAAAACATTGCACACTTAGCCTAGGTTAATATTCTCTTTTTTTCTGAAATAGCTAGAAGCAGCAAACACCTAGACAGACAATTCTGCATGCCAAATCTGTTCTCAAAGCTGGCTTATAACATGAAGACCCATAGCAGATATGAGTTCAGCAAACTTCTGAGGTGAAAAACTTGAACATGCAACTGTTAATTCATAAACCAATAATGTAGTGGGAAAAAAAACACTTAAAATGATGAGGTGCCTTGTGAAAGAGAACATCAAATGTGTTCCTCATTTTCACTATAAAGATACAGAACAGTGATACTAAAGCATGGATCATCCCTCGCAGACCGTCGATTCAACAGAGTACCTAAAACTGGAGTGGCTATTTGAGTCTAAAAATGGGAGGATGTGAACACATGAAAACTGGCAATACCACAAAAAGAGTCAAAATGATTTGGGAATCTAGAAATTGCAACCACCACTGTCACGATGATGTCGTTTCTCTAGAAGGAAGCAACAGCAGAAGCAATGAACAATTATGAAACAAAATCTACAGCCTCATCTTGAGGACATTGCCTGAGAGGATAAGTGAAGAGCAAGACCAGATTCTGAGCCATGCAATGCCAAATAACCAAAATTTTTTACACTCCCGTCATCTTAGAGTGGTCGTACTGATATTTGAAAGGCATGTCACAGTTCCAATGGAAGAGCACAAGTACTTCTGAATCAACAGTGGTGTTAATAAATTCAGGTTCATTATAAATATTCTACCAATATTAATTTTATGCACTGAGTTATTCTGGGAAAGATACTGCTTTTGGGGATGGCAGTCATAAGTGAGGCATTGTAGGGCTCTTGTGGCATTCCTACACATCAGTTTATAACAGCAAAGAATAAAAGAGGGACTTGAAATAGTAGACATGGTTAAGAAATGTCTACTACACGTTATGAGAAAGTTTGCCATTTATACAAAAATCCATTATCCCTAATAAATTAAAGCAGTCATATAAGAAATGAAGCACTTCAGATTTGATTCATCGTTAACTTCAGATAGGTTGAAAGAATAATCCTAAGTAAAAAACGATCCAATTTTATTATTTAAAATCATTTCTGAACATTTGCAATACTTTAGAGATTATGAGGCTTAATAAGCTCCTTCAGCTGAAGATGGAGTCCTGGGTTTTTNATAAAAATAAAAATTAAAAAAAAACTGAATGATCTCCTTGGAAACCATCTATGTAATCTTGAGAAAAATAAGACAGTCTCAAGACTAGTAGTGTTCCAAATACTTCTATATGTCTGATCTAAATGAAACAATCATAGAAAAATGTGGCTATAATTAAC
>VXAL01008424.1:862-15606 GCA_013399475.1 Chauna torquata | reverse complement strand
TCTGTGTAATAAGTGAGTTTTCAGAATTACTCTGAGAGGTGAGAGGAAGGAAGTTTGACACAACGGACCCAATCCAGCAAGTTCTCTGTGTGCAACTCTGCCTCATAGCGAGAGCCCATAGGCCAGAGCTGATTGGAAACCTCTTGCAGGGAAATGTAGCCTTGTCTACACCTGAAAGTTGTTATGGAACAAAGCCAGGTGTGTGAACTTAAAGTGCTCCATGTAGGAAACTTTTATGCTGGAACAGGACTGCCTTTCTCTAGTTTAATCTTAACCACTTTCAAAAATGAATTACACAGTCTCACTAGAAGAAAAGCACTTCATGGAGAGTGAGTCTTCAAACAGGAATGTAAAACTTCATACTTATTTTGGAATAGCCATCCAAGAACAAATTCCAGTATTTACAAGCCCTTAGAGTCATGTTTCAGTAGGAAACATTCTTGGTGAGACATGTTGTGTAACTCCACACTCTACTTTGGAATAGCCAGTCCTTCATGTTGATATTTAACAGGCAAATCAACAGTAATCAACACAGAGGTCAGAGAATTCAATGCTTCCTTTTGTATATGGAGAAGTTATCTTGAACTAGCACCAAAAGAAAAAAATATGCTTGAACAGACACTAAATATAATTAAGATATTATTTCAAGTGTGACTAGCAGTCATTCATTCAGTAGTTATATTCAGGTCAAACACTGGGGCTCTGTCCCCCACACATGCTACACTCGGTCAAGGATAGGAATGGCCAAACACCACTGTCTCTTCTCATTTTAGGAATGAACTGAGAGTTTGATTAGACAGTGGAAATNNNNGAAATATTGAGCATTTGATATGTGATTGTACTTATCTGAGAAAAGAGACATCACCTGCAGATATTTTAAAGTAATTTTCATTTTTTGCAGTGATCTGCAAGCTTTCCTTCACAGGAAATGGCTGTGGGACGGCATCCTATGTAGTGTAACTATATAGGAAAAAAAAAATCCAAACTGATGTCACATTCAGAGCCATCTTAGTCTTCAGAGAAGAAGGATGATGCAGTGATTAAGATTTCAGTGTGCATCTAGAAAACCTGCACTCACTTTGCTGCTGCTACCAGTATCTGTAAGGGGTTGGCAAATAATTCATCATCCCTGTACCTTTGTTGTGCACAAAGAATGAAGGAAGGACACCACAGGTGTTTCATACAGAAACTTCTTTAGAGGTATTAGTGATTGCAAGGTCCCCTGACATAGCACATAAATGTCATATGAGCAACCTGGCATAGGCAAGGAGAACGAAATACCATACTGTACAGTGAGGTGCAGAGAGATATTCCAAAATGATCAGCACCAGCTGACCTGATTCCTCCAAAATCAGTAGTGATGTTTCCATTTCCTAGAAGAAAAGGATTAAAGAAAAATGTTCACCACTTCCAAGAATGCTACCCAAGAGCACAATTGAAAAAGAACCACAAAACTGTCAGCAGACCAAATTCTCTTTACCAACCCACACAAAATTACTTTACAACAGTAACTAGGATAACTTTTTCAGACAAGCAGAATTCAGAGTGAAATACTGAGACCCTAGAGAATACTTTGTATGGATCATGAATTCATATTATTATTAAAGATTGTTATTCATAAACAGCAAAATAAAATAGCATGTATGAGTGAGACTCCACAGTGCTTTGTAAGAGCAGACCAGTTTTTCTTTACTAACTCAAAGAAAACTCAGAGAAGTCCACATGAATTTTGTTCCCAGGAGGAAAACGGAGAGGGATCTTATATGGACGCACTTGGGATGCGTCTGCCAACACATTTTCATTAAGATGGGTACAAGGAGTTAAAAAACAAAAGTTTGGGCTTTTAACATAGCACCTTCACATTCAATTAGCAATGCGTCAGTTTATATCAGCTGAAAATATGACCCATGGCATCTTTAAAACTGTCAGGAAAAGAATCCACAAAATGAATTAGATTGGGAAATTATTTTTTTCCTACATTATCTTATTTCATTCCAGCATGTCATACAAGCTATTTGTAGTGGGAAATTATTGCTCAAAGCACTTGATTTGGAGGAATCTGTTTAGATTTTTTCTTGTTTGTAAAGCAAAGTTGTGAATTGAGAGAAGTACACTATTATTCTTAGGGTTGCAGTTGAAAAGTTTCTGACCTCTGGGTCTAATAGAAAAAAAAAAAAAAACACCACCACCTTTCTAAATTATTTTCTGGATGGAATGAGGGCACTTAATTGTTCTGACTAAACACTTACTGAAATAACTTCTCAGTGAAATGAATGCCCTTGAGGCCTCTGTTAAGATGGTATGAAAGACATTGATAGCGAAGATTGGCAAAGTGTTGCTCTATTGGATACACTTGTGAAAGACGCCTCTAAAACAGAGAGCTCTGTAGAAGCTGTCCTTACTATAGAAATTTTAAACCTTCCTATGCAACATGGCCATATACAACTCTTCCAAAAGTACAAAAATGGCTTAGTATTTTTGCCCGGAGCCCCCACACCCACTGCAGTGATCAGCAGGAGAATCGACTTTTCCCCTAGCTTTGTTACTGATCTGACACATGGCTTTAATTGTCTTTCTTTGTGTCTCTGCTTACAAGCTCATTGCTTTTTATTCAAATGGTAAACTCTCTGTAATTTGGGCTGTTCCCCATGAAGCATTTGTACAGCATCCAACACAATAGGTTCCTGATATTAATTAAGTGCAAGTTGTAGTACTGGAATATACCATTTAACTTTACATTATAACACTATACAAGTATTAATGGCAAGATTAGTTGTAAAGCAGTGGAGAATCAGCCCCAGTATATAAATAAGTGGTTTTCTGATATCTTTCACCTTTTGTGTTAATTTATAAAGCACACAACAGTAATTTGGGTTTTGCTGCTATTAATCCTGCTTATTATCAAGGGGATTTTAGCACTGTTTATTCAGAATTTATTATGAAAATTTACAGGACAGTAGTGTCAGGGGAAAGAGAAAATTTAGGACTAATTGTAGGCAATTGGTAAACTGCATCATCAGCAAAAGTTGATGAATAACTGCTTCCCAGTACATACCTCTCAGCGTTTTTTCCTTTAAAGGAAAAGGAACAAAAGAAACACTGCCAGCTCCACATGCTTACATGGAAAAGTGGATTAAATCAGAAGGGCCTGATTTAAGTCTGTTGAAGACTTCAGAGCCTTAAAAGAAAATGACAGTGATTTATTTGAGTTTTCCAAGATAGTTTTCAAAGATAATACTGAGAGAAACTGAGGAAGCTCACTCACCGTAGTGATGACTAAACACTGAAAAGGTGGATACTTATGGAGTGCCAAAATTTTTTCAGGGTAAATTGGGTAATAAGTAAGTTTACATTGAAGCTGTGCAGATTTACCCTTTTTATTATCCTGCCCAAAGTACAGCCACACAGATAATTTAATTAGCATCCTGAACTTTGTTCAGTGGTCCACCGCAAATGAAAAAGTTCTCTCTTGAGCAAGATAACGAAACGATTCAACAAGGAGAGTAAGGAAAATGGATTTGCTATTTCCTTCAATAGATTGAACAGAAAAGAATTAGGAGAGATGAGGCTGAAAATGTAAGGATCACAAGAGTGAACTCTGACGTATACAAGAAGCTGGTATTAACAGAAGTAGACAGCCTGTCAATGTAAAGAGGCAGGTTCCTGAGAGCAACCACAATGTGTTCCACTTACTACACAGAGCTCCAGGAAAGGAATAGCTTGTGATAGATATTGCAGGGGGTCAGGATTGAATCTGAATATTGTCATGTGTGGGTGAATTATTAGCATCTCCCCTTCCTTCCACTGTTATATTAGCTGCAAGCTGGCCTCAGGCGATCTTGTTTTCCCTACAAAAATTTGCAGGAAAGAGATGGGTGAGATTAGAGGTAATATGCCATACATTCTACTCACCCAGCTGATATTGCTGAAGTCAGTGGAACTATTTGCATACATCTGGCAAATGATATTAAAGTCTTCCCTGATGCCATTAGCCTGACATAAATATACAATCTCAGTTTATTAACTTGTAAGAATAATGCACGACTCTTGAAAAATAATCAAGACGTCATTTGCCTTGATGTCAGCATACCTAAAAGCTGTTCTGCAGCCTTCTCACTCTCCATCCTGACACCTGGCAATGGTCTGACCAAATACCACTCAACTGTTTCTATGTGACTTCAACAGTACTAGAAGCGCAACTGGTTTCGTTGAGGGAAGGCAAAGAGAGAAGAACCTCTCAGCCTATTTTTTGTGATTTCACAAGACTTTAACCAAATACTTCATAGAAAATAAGTTTAAAAATTCTTCTCATTTCCTAATCTCTTTCCTTCCTTAATTTAGGAAAAGTCGTTTTCAACTACAATACACTTCAAAGTCTTTTGCTGTTGTGCATATCCAAGAATATACAAACCAGCTCTCTAAATATCATAAATGATCCAGCTGGGGTCAGAAGAAGCAAGACATGAAAGAGAAGAAAGTAGAGGCTTTGGATTAACATCTCAGTAGAAATCACTATTGTAATGAAATCAGTAGGAGTCCAGTCATTGATTATTATCAGGTCAATCTCTGTACTTTACCATACACAAACATATGGAGAGAGAAGGGGGGAGAGAGAGAGAGCGAGGGAGAGATCTGCACACTTACGGTTTTCCGACATATTGCAATGCCATGTGAAGCAACTTGGGCATTTAAGAATGAAATAATCTTTTGATAGCTTTGTTCACAGCATGTGCCTTACCTCTAGAAAAGGATAATACAGAAAAGGCTTCCCCATACTTAACATCAGTGAAGATCAGAACAATTGCTTACAAAATAAAACATACATTGCTAGAAAGCAGTTAGAAACAGTCTTGGGGATAAAAACAATGTTTAAAACAATTTCCTGTGCTTTCACGCCTTTACAAGGGCTTATACCCCTTATCTTGTCCTGTATTTGGTTTCGTAATTTTATAATACATCCATTTTCTAAGTAGGACAAAACAGTCCCCTTACAGTGGAAAAGAATGAACTGAATTGTATTCCATTTATTTCTGTATAGTATCTCATTCAATGCATCTGAAAGTGTCAGGGATACAACAATGACACCATTTATCCAATTCTTTCAAGTGTTATGTTCAGCTTCAGAACTCTTAAAAGCCTCACGTTCTAATGGGATGAGGTGTGTTCCTTTTAAAAAAAATGTTAACAGAGAAACTAAGAGAAGTTATGTTTTCCTTTTTTTTTAAAAAATGTTATACCACAACTTTTCCATAAAAAAAAGTTTCTGACTTTCAGAGCTGTTGATTAGTTTTACTTCCCTAGAATTCTTAAACTCATCTTTAAGAAAAAGCAGACTAAAATTTATATAGTTCATATGAGATGAACAGTTAGGAGCTAGCTCCTTACGTAAGAATCAACAACATAAGAGTGTCAGGTCCAACAGAACGACGAAGGGTCTGGTGTGAAGACCAGTTGTCGTGTACACTGTACCACTGCTGCTACCATTCCTGTTATCTGGAATATTTCTGAAGTCAGTTACTAAAAGAAAATTTTGGAGCTGTCCTAAAGACACTATGATCCACATGCAGGGTAACCTAGACCCAAAATGTCTTAGTAGAAAAAGAAAAACAAACAAACAAAAAAAACAAAACAAACAAAAAAAACCCCACCACCTAACTACTAATTCAGTCTCTTTTTTTTTTCAGCTGGGCAAAGCAGAGATTCAGAGGAAGAACTGGCATCTATTAAAAGGACTGATGTACAAGTCTTCCTAGTGCCTGTTGAATCTCTGTGATAATCATGAAGTAATAAAGTCCATGAATCTGCTGCAGTCTCTAATCTTTGGTGTCTGATCCACAATTACAATGGCAGGCTTTGGCCTCAGGAGCAATAGATGCAGCATAGCCAGCTGCTTTGACAGTAAGCCATTAAGAATTCCTGTTCTTCAGCCCTCAAGCTGGACTGGGAAATGCCAACATCTTCATTCAGTATATCAAAAGCTGAACTGAATGTCTAACAAAAAAAGACAATGTATTATATAGAAATGCACTTAAATCTTTTATTCATATGGCATCATCCTGGGGGAACAACAACTGCCTCCCACAATGCCTTCTCCTCTCCTCAGCTACATTGAATAACCTCTCATAATTTTTATTGTTATAGAATGCACAAAGAGACTAAGTAAAGGAAAGTTGCAGGAATATTTTTATTTGAGTGGGTGTGACAGCATGATCCCCTAAAATTAATAAAAGAAGGCTTGTGGTAAGAAAAAGCCATTTAGAAGAATCACTGACTACACCAAGACCACCCTGTACAACACCATGGCAATATGACTTCTTAGAAGAGCTAAAAGTGATTGAAAATGATATAGTAACACATACACACAAAAATACCATATATATGTTTCATACAATATTGGAATGTGCAGAGGACAGCTAGATGCCAAGAGAAGAACACAAGAGACCCTTAAAACTGAGGTTCTGCACAAATAGGTCTTGTTCTCCCCTTGCTTATCACATTTGCCCTAAATGGCAGCACGCGCCAGACTGAGAATAAGAACAGGAGCATGGAGGGAAGAAAGAATGCCATGTTTTACAAAAGGGGAATGCGCATTCAAGGAGAAAAACTGTATCAGTCACTCCCAGATTGCCAAGAACATCCAAAAAAACTGTTTATTTTATTCTACTGTTTTGCAACTGTTCTCAATTTTATCACCTAAAACTTTGCTCTTATTTTGAATAAAGTTGTTTTCTCTAAGTTTGTCCATCATCAGAAGAGTTACTGGGCAACCATAAGGAGACAATTTTGAGAGAAAAATAAAACAAATAAAAGAGTAATGAAGACAACAAAGTGTGGATGCTGGATAGATAGGATTAATTTGCAAATTTTTAGAGATGTATTTTTTCTTTTCATTCTGAGGGAATCAGCTTAGGGGCTGGTACTCTTACTGCATGCACACTAGGAGAAATCTCTCCTCACTTGGCACTAGCAAGAACACCCATGGCAAGGCTGAGGTGGTAGGCAGCACTTGTTACCCCTTGCTTTTGGGTAGTATCACTGGTTGTAATCCAATTGACTGGATGGATTTCTTTTAAATACGGAAAATAAAACCCAGTTCCTACCAGTCTTTTAACAGCACGTGTCAGAGTTGGATTTTGACAGAGTTGGTCTTTAGGTAAAAAGACATGCCTTTTAGATATAAGTTGTCAAAGTTCAGAGGAGTTTAAAATTTATTTCACGCATTGGATTCTGTAACGCGAGCTTAGAATGCCAGCATTCTCTTGGATCTCAACATGAGCATGCAGCTTTAAAAACTCTATGGGGAGTGCCATACTTTTCTCTTTGCCGTGTGTAAAAGACCTGAATCAACCCAGAGAAATTCTCAGAGCATGGAGATGGATGGGAAAAAATAATTATACTGAATTATCTTTTCTCCTGCTTTCCCTACTGCAATAACGCAGAAGAAACTTTACAGAGGAGTGAATCATGAGACTAGAAGTTCTCCTTCCAATTTTTTCAATGAATGGACACAGTAAGGCTTTGCATTTTATCAGCTGAAGTTAGCAAAATTTCCCACTCCTATCACAGGAGAAAAAAAACACCGTATTTCCTGATTTTAGAGACGAAGCAACACAGTCTTAGATGGTTTTAGAGATTACAGAGGAACTCAGCACCAGAATCCCTTCTCTATCCACAATAGTCATCAGAAAGAGTGCACCAGGTCCTCACCTGTCAATATAATATGAGTAAATTGGTGCTGTTCCTACATGCTTGCTTTGCCAGACAGATCCACAGATGAAAGTGCAGTATGAAAGAGCGCAGCAATTCTGTGCTCACAAGATGAATGGTAGGTGCAAATCTGAGTAGTTCAGCCTGGAGTTGCAAGTATTAATACACAGCTACAAACTCTGCTGGTGAATGGCGAACCAGCTTTCCAGAAAATACATTCTTACCTGCAAACGTATCAAAAGCTGGGTTTACATTGATAAGAAGAGTAAAATGTTTAACTGGAAGACTATAGCAAAAATGATTTTCTGCCTCAGAAACACAAGCTTGCTGGTGCATTAGGATTAAATTGCAAGAAGGTTAAGGAAGTTTTTTGGTTGTTAATTTATGTGACTTTAGGTATTGCAAAGCTACACCCATTAACTCTTCTTAATTGGAAACTCAGTATACCACACAAATTTATTCACTGTGAAATACCAGTCATCCTTTCTTCCTTTCTGTAGTTAGCAGACACCCACTACAGCCAAGAAAAGTTAATGCTCAGGGGTAACCTGTGAGTTGTTCCTAGATATCAGCATACACCCACTATTCCTTAGTTCTCCAAGTTAACCTAAAAGTTAACCCTAAAAAAGGAGCCCACTGAAAACTTGAGAAATGAAATAATTCTGGTGGACAGTAAACGACGAAGAGAAACAGTGGTCAGGATCAAAGTCCCCAAAATGTAAAATAAAAGAACTGGAAAGAGATCCTGCATGGGTGACATGGTCTCACTCCCTGAAAACACACAGGAGCTGGTAGATACTTCCTAGTGGTGCTTTACTTGATGAAAATCTATGTTGTTATGGATCCTCAGATCAGGAGTGCATAACTGGAGAGGAGAGGAGAGGAGAGGAGAGGAGAGAATTGCCACCACTTCTCCCTGCTGCTGCAGGGGCCAGCAGCAGGGCTACAACCTGGCCTTTGCAACAAAGGTCTGCACTAGATTTTTTGTCTAGAGAAGACAGATGTTTTGGGGGATCCTGTGAACTGCCATGAGCGCATACGAACCCACCAGTTCAGCTAGACTGCCCACGGCTGCCATTGGAAGCAGGACACTGAGGTAGGTGGTCCTTTTGGGTGATACCCCAGACTTCAAGTTGTCTGAGAAGTGACATTAACACCATGTGGCCAAACCACTCTCTCAAAATAGAGATCTCAAAAGCAAAACACAATGAAGAAATGTTTTTCCCCCAGGCTCTTGTGCCAAAATACCCTTGATGATAACTGAATACTCTAAGAGACCACAATTTTAAGCAGTGAAACATTCATCATGATAGCAGCTAGATATCACAGAGCTGGGTGCAGAATAGAAATCCCAGCTGAACACAAAAATGTCAGGTGTTTGAACAGACTTACAGACTGAGAATTCTTAAATAAGAATTGAAAGACAGCATTATCTACCCTCAGAAGAGAAAGACAAAATGTTTTCTTTTTCCGTCAAGTATTCAGACATTCATGTTCCGTAACAAGTCACCTTAATAGATTTAATTATGTTTTTCTCTACAATGTATGCTAATATCTGCTGCCGAAAGTAAAGAAAGATGTTTTTCTGAGGAGAGAATTGCACTGATAGTAATGTTCAGTGGGATTTGCTGCACTATCCCAGACATCTTTAATATTAATACTGTGTAGTCAAGGTCCTTTATTTTTCTAAAGGCACAAAAAATTGTACATGTAGAAGGATATAAAGTAGGTTCAGCCACAACTGCTCTGCCACTTACAGTCCCATTATCTGCTACATGGAAATCAGATAATGTTCTTAGTTTTAAAACACATGCGGAATTATTTTTGTTTTATTTTTTATTTACATATATATGGGCAGGTCAAATTTGCATAATAATACTTATTTGTCCTATACTGTTTGTCATATCTAACTAAACAGTGGCCTGCCAAGAGATGGCAGCACGGTCACAACTTGCTCCACAGGAGAGGTGAACATGCACACGGAGGAAAGTGCATCTGGCAGCCTACGCTCAGATAAAGAAAGGACTGTGCATGTGTAATATGCAAGTGAAGGACAAATCCACTTTACACCAGAATAGTTTAAAATGTAAGATTCTAATAAGATAATGACACAGTATTTACAGAACAGGACGGCTTTGCTTCTTTGACCAGTAAGACACTTCAATCAATATTATTATTGCAGAGCTTAATCCAAATGTCATACGAGCCTCCTGAGGCCTAGAGGCAGATGGCAGGAAATAACTCAGTTCATAACGGGAAGGGAAGGCCTGCGAATGCAAGTCTTCAGACTCTCTTTATGGCTGTCATGCAGGGCCTGACAGAATATTTCTCATATTTCCATAGAAAAAATTACCATAAACTAACCACAAGGCCAAGACATACTTCTGTGCAAGAACTTTCATCGTGCAAAAAACACCCAGAGAATGTAAAAATTCACCAAATTCCCTATCAAACTGTAGAGAAGATAGCAGCAGAAAGGATACCACTGAGGAGTTGGTGGCGTCTGTGTGCTCCAAGTTGCTGGAGGTACCACAGCACAGAGAAGTTTCAAGCAGAGATCTGAGGGAGAGTAACAAGTTAACTGAACACTTCCCAGTGCCAGGAACTAAGGAGAATGAGATTCCCATATGTGGGATTGGAAGGCAATGCTATGCCTCTTTTCATCTGCCTTGGAGGCATATACTGTCCTGGAATCACAAGCTCTGAGGTGGCAGCTTGGGGAGGATACAGGTATACAGCATTAATAACCACTGAAAACACAGGAATGCTAAGGAATTGTGGCAGTGATAGAACACTGATATTTTCCTTTATTATTATAATGGAGAACCTCATCCAGAAAGTCTTTGAAGAGGTAACAAGAGATAGTTCATTATTCTCAGTCTGTAAAACTAAAAGAGAAACAACAGTGTCACTTTTTTCCTGCATTCTCTGTAGAGTTAACTTTACACATTACCCTGGAAATAACTGGAAGCAGCTTCTTTGAGTTTCCTCTTGTTCATTTATAAAAAAACTATCCAGAAATGCCTTTTGACTACACCACCAGAAAGCTGATAGAGCTGGTATTTTAAAACCCCAATCAAATATTTCTTCAAAAAACAGCCTGTCCCCCCTCCACGTCCTGGTACCTTCAGAGAGAACATGCTCTCTTCTTCTAGGCATACAAAGAATGAGTGTCACCACCAAGTCATCTCATCCTTCCCCGTTTCGCACGCTTCGTTCCTTCCTGATGCACGTACATAAATACATCTGCCCCTCTAACTAGCACTACTCTGGACCACTTAAAGATGAAGGAAGAACTTGAAGGACAAGAAATGCTGACATGTGGCTTTCGAAGCATGATGAATAGATGTGTGTGTGTATTCATATACATATTATACATCTCTCATCTCAGAAGTTCCTGTTCACTAAGTTTTGAAAAGCTGTCATTGTAAAACTGATATTAAAACATTAACTTTCTGGGTGGGCAAAGAAAACACAGTTTCATGCTACTGCAAAGTACAAACCTCAACAATCGATGAGAAGCATTAAAGTGTAATTATGGTACTTTATATTACAATCCCATAATTGTCTTAGTAATTTTCCCAAAGTAATTTAAACGGGCCTTTTAGATATCCAAGCAGTGAAACTCCAGATATCATCATCCAAGATAATAGCCTTGAATCGATAACCAAACCAGAAAAAAATCCCCCACGAAACCCACAAGCCAGAAGAGCCTCCTCCTTTCTCAGAGTTTTTGTCAATGTGACATAGCCAGCCAATAACTTGCAATCCCACTCTGTAGCTACAGACTATTTCATACAATATCATTTTTTTTCTGGCAGAGACTTTTTCTTTAAATAAGGGATACATTTTAAAGCCAAAAAAGACCTCCCAGCCCAAAGTCCTGCAACATACAGGCCGTTTTTCACTCAGTCATTTTTCACACTAATAATTTGGGCTTCATTGAAGGAAAACAGGCATACGTGATCGATCTTTCTCCCCTGTGATAGCATGAGATTTTTATTTACTGGGGAACATCATGTACACAATTTTACTGTTGCACTACAAAACATCTGATTTTGTTAGCAGAATCAATATTACCTGCAAAATAAATAAATAAATAAATAAACAGATACACAAAAGTCTATCTGTACAAACGTGTAACAAGAATGACACAGCTCAGGAGAAGAGAAGTGATCTGCAAACAGAGCACCATGAACTTCAGCTTGGATATTGTGGTCTCTGAGAGCTGTTCCAAAAATGTTAGCAGATTGTGGATCATATTCTCCTTTCCTTCTACATATTTTGCTTGCATTCTTACATAAGTAGCACAAGCAATTTTTTGATTATTTTAACATTTTTTTTCTCCAGACACTTTCCCTGTGTCACGTCACTGTGCTACTGAAGCTTCACTAATACAAAATCCATCATGATATAACATGGTAATTGGACCAGGCTGCTGGTGCAAAATGATAATTTTGTATTATTACACTGTCATGTCACTTGCTCTTTTTGAGACAGATTAAAGATAATTTGAAACATCTCTTTATCATCTTCTGCTGTAAGGATTTCTTCTCTCTCTGTTTTTCTAAACATCCATAAAACAATAATTCTCAGACTCTGTTCTAAAACAAAGAGGAATAATAAACCTTTCATGAACATTTCTTTTCATTCGTGTAACAAACAAAACCAAAGAAACATGTAAACTCGACATATTTGAAACTGGTACCTAATTTAATTTTTTGGGGAAGGGTGGGGCTGAGGGTGGGAAAAAGTATAAAAATTTCCAGAACGTCTGAAATTTACAGAGCTTAATGTTGGGACACAATTTTAAAATATGAGCTCTTTTCATCTTTTCATAGAAGCTTCCTATATTTTCTCCTTTATCATTTCTTCTTCTTCTTACTGAACACTACAAACTTCCCTATAAAACAGCATCTCAGGAGTCTTGTAGTACCTCCTGTTCATCCTACTCTCTCCCTATCTAAGGACATCACTTTCAACTATACATGGGCATCCTTGCTGAGAATCCACTCACCAGGTACCAGTTTTACCTACTGTTATTTTTACTAAAGTACTGCTATTAAATACAACTTCCAACTGCTTTTAGTTTGTATTCTTTTCTCCCTGCAGGCAACAATCATAGAAAGAGTAAGAGAGTTTCAGTTGCAAGTGAGTTGAGTGGACAGAAGCAGATCGTTCACTAAGAAATCTCATCACCAAAAAGCAAAGTGCACCATTGCATACAGCTGAAAAAAATATTTTCTATTGAGTAGCAAGTTTGCCCCCCAAAAAAACGTTTTCATGGTCAAAAAATATCTGTAATTTGATAAATATCATATTGAGAAAGAATAAGTCTTTCACTGAAATATTAATCTTCTTTGTCTCAAAATGGCAATTTTACTGAAGAATCACAATTTTAAAATTATGTATGTCCTGATATAACGGCACATTTTATTAATTGTTTCATTCTTCCTTGAAAATATTCAGTTTGGCTGCAATTTGAAATCAAGTTTTCCAATTTTTCCATTTGGCAACCAGACAAATCTATAATTGCTAAAGCCTATATAAAAAGTACAGAACACATGTACAGATTATAAAAGCACAGCATAAGGATTAAATAGGACACAGACACTTGTAACATGGCTCTGCCAACTCTTTGGGAATTCTAAACAGGAATCAGTTTTCATTTTTAAGACAAGTCTATTTATTTACAGCAGAAAACCTCACTGCAATATTTGAAACAATCTTTGAATCCATATGTTTAGAAGATGAAATTGTGCTTTAACAGTTCATAGATTTTAAGGCCAGAAGGTATCATTTGATCATTAAATCATTTTTTCTTTTTTCAGTCTTTGAATGGTTTTGAATTCCCATGAAGGATATTCAGCATTAGCAAAAGTCAGCAGCAGCTCATTTTTCTATAGTTAGAGGGAAGGAGATGGCAGCAAACATTCACACTAGACAGCAACTGCTGACTACCTTTCCACAATGACTTCTTCCCTGCAAGGCAGAGGACTGACATTTTCAAGAATTTCAGGCCGTTCTCACTCTTTTGATGTGGCAGACCTATTCTCTGCTACTTCAAGTGGTCACACGAAATAGATAAAGTAGAGTGGAGTGTGCCCACTTTCAAAAAAAACTTCAAGAAATAATTTCAAACCTATTTCTTACACAGAAAACTAAAATCTTGAACAGTCTTCCTAGGACTAAACTCCATTTGCCTTCTGCTAAATGATCATTCCAGAAGATCCTCTGATACATCCACACTGGGAGAAAATTATGCATTCTATAGTGTGTAGGGACAATTAGTAGACATTGCACGTTAGCAGTAACCACCACATACAACTAGCCCAACTCTAATTACTGCTTTTTTGGGCACATCATTTACAAGAATACTGCAATCAGTCAATAGCTCCACTCAAGTTCTTGATCTAAGTTTCACCCCACTCACAAGTTTCAGATAAGCCTTTCATAACCTGCTCATGTAAGAAAATACAATCTGCACTGCTAACCTGAAAAGTGTATATTCTTCATTCACCCCCCATTTACAGCCATGAACTTCATGTTGTGCCTGCAGTCTATAAGCTTTTTTTTTTTCATGAGTAGATCACATAGCAATGGTTCTTTCTGTTAGAACTCATTCTCCCCCCCCAACTTTTTTTTTTTTTTTTCCCCCACCAAGTTGAGTTAGAACTTTGCTTTAACTGCAAACTGCACAGTCCCAGCCTAGAATGGAGATGTTTGGTATCCAGCTCCACTCTCTCATTACAGCAGAGAAGGCTCACATTTGGCCTGTTGTCACCATGCCTTGATTAGCCAGAATATTTCAGGTCTATCACTGAATGTAAAGTTTATTTACTTATTTACCATATTTATGTTCTAGAAGGATTGTGATGGAGGGTCAGCTTTCCTTTTTCTAACATTAACAGCTCTTGTCGTTTGTTCTTACTCAAGTAAGTCTTCTTTATTCAGTCAGCTAAGGGGATTGCTTACATGATTAGCAGATTTAAATCTGAAATATTTTGAAAAGTAGACCATCATATTGAAATAAATAC
>VXAL01008419.1:54408-122055 GCA_013399475.1 Chauna torquata | reverse complement strand
TGTGATTCTGTGATTTGTCAAAAGTGGCTGCATGTTCTAAATACAACTGGCAGGAACACTTATTTAGGAATACTGGCAGGAACCATTTCCGCAGTCCTACATCTGGGAGAACCACCTTGGACTATGGCAGGTGATGCATACAGTTTTGGCTCTGAGTTGTTTGTTGCTTAAATGGAAACCTTCAGGTTGCCAAACAGCTGTGGTAACTCAAAGTGTCAGTGTTTCAGTCCATCTCACTCCAGCATGCAGAGCACAAACTGATCAGCCCTTGGTGCACTGGGGGTGTTCAGTGTTGCTCACACAACGGAGGCAAGGAGCCCATCATAACGCCTTTACTTGGGACACCATGCAGAATTGTTCCAAAATGCATTGCATTTCCTGTAGATGCCTGTATATTGCCACTGACATCAAATAATAGTAATAATCCTGATGCAGCACATGCCAGGGAGTTTTCCTGTTAATGTAGCATATTTGTAACTAACGGTACCTTTCTTCAAAACCTGCTCTACTGAGACAGTCACAGGTAGCTGATAAGGAGCACTATCTTATTGATGTATTCAGCGTGCCACTAAATATTCATAGCGGAGGTGTGGCAGGTAACTAGAAGCTTTAAAAGGAAGCACCATTGCTAAATCCTCAGTTTTGGAAGTTCCAGTTACCTGGGCTCTGACAGCCTTTTGTGCTGACCTGTGACTCTGCCACATTTTCCACTGCTCTGCTCTTGGAGTAGCCAGTGCCATGGAGGCAGCAGGGATACGTAACTCACATATTTTATGGCTGACTTACCACCCCCAAGAGCAGACTGTCAGAAGATGAACTGCTGCGTTGCAGGAAGCAGCGTGATGGGATGCTTCCTGGGGTTCACAGCCACCTGAAGCTGTGCTGCCAACTTACCCAGAGCTGCATCTGACTTCCTGGCCAAGTTATGGAGAGGTCCTGAGAACAGTGTTCATGATTTGATGTCTATTCATTTAGTTAGCAAAGTTCCCTCTAGCATCAGTTAGTTGGCTCTTAATAGCCAATGCGCAATTAAAGCGTACTCTAAAGATCTGCATAACCTGTTACAAGGAGATGCTGCAGTCGTACATTCGTAACAGTTACTCAGGATGCATCTTGCCTTTGGGTTAAGTGATAGCTATTGACATCATACAAAGACTAAGGAAATACTCGTGAGTAAAAACCTCTGTAGGAAAAAAAATACATCAGAACTATGCTACTGAGCCCCTGCCATCTTGTTCCTGCCCAGACAGTCACCTAGGGAGAACTAAGCACTCACACTCACCTCACCTGTTTCTCTCTTTTTCAGGGGCTCAGTACAGCGACCAAGGACACATACGACGCTCTCCAAATGCAGCCTTTGCCCCCCCGCTAAGCGGGAGTCACAGAGGGGATGGGCAAGAGTGAGAGATGCCCACATGCTTTGGGGGAGGAGAGGAGAGAAAGCATTTTTCATCCAAAACAAGCACCGTGTATTTTCTCAGTGCAACAATCTACTTTGGTTGGTGCACAGAGGGAGTATGTCTGGACTTGGTCAGTTCCTTCTCCCTTCCCTCTTGAATCATGTAACTGCAAGCTTTAGCTATTAAAATGTACATATCTGTAAAGTTATTTCCAATAATAGCAGTTATTAGGCTGATTTTTGTCAGATTTGTGTTGTAGGACCAGACCACACCTTCTAATGCAGCTGTTTCTGTAGCTCTTACTTGCCTTCCAGGGGTATGAAGTTGTGTAACTGCAGTTTCATTGCACTTAAAGACCCTTGTAAAGATAGGGCTGTAGCTATTTTCTGCAGTATTTATCTTAAGAACATTTGACAACGGCCAGCTAAACTTTCTGCTTTAAATTTACCTTTTAAAAACTGCTTCAGTGGGGTCAGTTTTTTTCTTTAACTGTGAAAAGTGATGTGACGTTACTGTAGTGAAGGACAGAGGCTAGGTGCCAGCTCTTCAAGATGAAGAAAATCAGTGCTAAGCTCCAACAAAAGATCAGGTAACGGCATTGCCACTCATTCAGCACGTGGAGGTAAACAAGAGCCAGGTAACCTGTAAGAGATTTCTCAGAAGGCAGAAGATACCCCTGCTGCAGTGCTCTGAGTAAGAGAGCGATACTGGGAAAGCCAGGAAATCTCACCCCAGAGAATCCCATTTGGCCAAAGGGTGCGTCTGCCTAACTCCTGCCCCTTCACGTTTGCGGCACCTACAACCATCACTGCAGAAGTCTCCCCTTCTAAGAATTTGTGTGACGATGCTAATGTCAGAAGAAAAAAAAAAGAAAAAAAAAAAAGAAAAAAAAACACCTGTCACTTCTGGGCAACAGATTCTTTGTACAAAAGCCAATGTAAATGCAGTTTCAAAACCAGTTAAAATCATCAGGCTACTTTTAAAAGATGATGCAGGTATCATTCCAAAATGGTAATAACTCAACAGTGTAATGCATTTCTGATGAATTAATAAAGTTAGTGACAAAGACCTGTGTGTGCATGCATGCAGTGAACAGCTGTGGGAAAGGTGCAAGCTCGCCAGCTGGCCCACTGAGGCTGCCTGCACCAATCTACACCAGCAGCGTAGTCTCCTAGGCAAGCTGAAGAGGACGATGTTCCAACAGGAGCGTCTACACGTGTCCTGGGAGATGGTGGGAAGTGGCACTGGAAAAATGCTGTAAGCCCAAGTATAAAAGCAACATTCATTGCTGCATCCTCAGTTTTGCCAGTGACTTATAAGCCTGTGCAATGAACGTTGCCTGTAAGAAACTCAGCAGAGAAAAATAGCCCTGCAAAATAAAGGTTACTTTAACGTAGGTCACCAGTCCAGACAGAGGGAGCAGAGCTAAAGCAAAACTGTGGGAACAGCAGCTGCCTATGTGGGCACTGCCTAGGTGAGGTTACACATTCACTTCTGACAAGACTAGGTTAGAAGCAGAAAAACCTGCTGCAATTGCTGCAATATAAATTACAAGACTGTGCCTAACCTCTTAAGCATTAAAACCTATCTGCATTAGGTGCTTGTATCTCTTGAATAATGTTTCAAAGACTGTCAATTAGTGGGAAAAAAAAGTAAACATAGTAAACACGGCAATGAACATCTCACAAAGAATTTCCTAGATTCCTTACTGTTCTCTTTCTGCAGTGACAAGAAAAATCTGAGAATTGGGTGACAGCTCAGACAACTGAGCTGGAAAACTACGGTAAATTTGCTACTGCAAAGCACTCTTGTTCTTGATGCAAGAACAATGAGTACTGAAAATGTCATTTGATTTTCTTTTTTTAAATCATGATACCATATTTGCAAGATGTCGAAGTCAAGAGTTTCGACAGCGATAAAATGCCAACCACTAAACACAGGGGAAGAAATTCTTAGAAAAAAAAAAAAATCACCTTTACGCTCTTTAAATGGATCTTGATCTCAAAACATATCCAGCACTTGTTTTGGGGACGCTCACCGCAGGTGTCAGCTGAGTCTTCTCTTTGCATTCAGGAAGCAACTGAAGCCATTTTTCTTTTAGGAGAGAACTTGATAATACAGAAGTAGAACAACAGCTTCAAGGGGAGTGCAAAAAACCTGGACTCACCTACATTTTGACAAGACAAAGCGCACGAAAGAACAACCTCCTGGCCCAGTTTGATGCACCGGGGGGAAGGGGAATTGGCCGTCCCCTGACACATTTAAAAAACACAAACAAGTGCATACATGTTAAAACACTTGGAAAATGGTTTAATGATGTTTACAACAGAAATGAACTGTACAATTACAGTAAGTTTAATATATATAAAAAATTACAGCAGACAAATGCATCTACACAAAATCTACCTTTTCATTCTGATTTACTGTAATCTACACAATCTCTCAATGCCTACAGCTATCTGCAGGCAACCACTGGGAAAATAATAATAATAATAATAATAATAATAAAGGACATCTTTAAAGAGACAGCATTTTGCCTTCCTCCTCACCCCTAGTGTGATCAGCAAGGTTTTGAAATGTGTGGGACTCTCACATTTCAGTCTCAAGAAAAGCTTGGGTTGCAGTCGGGTACGGGTGCTCCCACACGGCCCTTGATTTCAAGTGTTCTGCTGACCTGAAGGTACAAATGCAGTATGAGAGGAAGGGCAAGAGAAAAAACTCCAAGCCAGTGTAAGCAGGCGGCTGCACTGAGTAGTTACACAATTAAGACTGAAAATTTGTCTTATTTTGAAAAGAAGCAAAAAGGGACTGCCCAGACACTACAGTCATTCTCAAATCGTCTGTCTGAAAACTACTGCCGGATTTCGAAGAAAAGGCTTGTTCTTCAACTCCCGATTCTTCATACAAAGGGTTAGTTTTCAAAGCAATGTGTTAAATATTTTTTGAAAAACAAAATTTAAGCTACTTGCTCCTTGGCCCATCCCTTAAAAACAGTGAAGAACCCTTTACTCTGAGAAAGAACCTCAGGTCCATAGGAAATTAATTAAAAGAATATGCTGTCTCTTTAAAAAGAAAGAAAGAATCCCAGTTGGGAGCGGCCGTCAGTGAAAATGCAATCCGAATTGGCGGTCTGGTGGAAATTCTTCATGGAATATTATGTACAGTTTAAAAACCCTTAGTTTTTTTTTTATTTATTTATGAACACCTAGGCAGTGAAAACTGTTATGTTAATACATACATAGACACACCCAAAACATACAAAAATACTATTATTTCAAACTACTAAGAATAGGACAAGTTCAGTTATCTCCATGCTATGACTTTAAGAGCATTACACTGAAACAAACAAGAATTTAAACGACAATTTTTTAATATCCCAGAAATATACCAAAATATACATCTAAGCTTTGGAATTACTGAGGTTAGACTAATGCAAGTGCTGGGTAATCGTACTTAATACACAAGTCTAAGGTTCTGCAGGAAAGAAATTATCTTTGGTATCTGCATCAGGCTAATAATATTAACATTTGGATTTTGCTTTGGGATAGAGCTTGTATGACCCTAGAACCAAACACCCCCCAATCAACTGAGATTAAAAAGATCCATGTAAAAAGTTCCTCCATTTGCAACCCCCCCCAAAAAGTTAAAAAGTCACAGGCATCTACCTAGCATAAAAGGTTGAGAAATACAATGCATAGTTGCACAGTGGTGCTGCAAAAATAAAAGAAATCTAGAAAAAAGGAGCTAGAGGAGAAAATGAAAAGCTTCTTCTTCTTCTTTCAGGGATTTCTCACAACAGGACAGCCTCTTCCAAGCAGTGACGGGGGGAGGGGGGAAGCTCAGAAGTGCACCTCAGCGTGTATTAATCAACATCACCCAGCCCCCAGAGGGTCAAAGCACCCAGCAGAGCAGCCAATCCTGCGCCCAAGCCTTCAGCTCCTCAGCCCACCTGCGAAGCCCCCTCCCGGCCAGGCCTCGGAGGCGTCCCCGCGCCTGGGGCAGCCCCGGGCCCCGGCCCGCCGGCCTCGCACGTGGGCTTGGTGCTGAAGACGCCCTTTGTCTTTGGTTTGTTTGTTTGTTTTGAGTTTATACAATCATTAGGAAATCTTTGGTTTTGGCTGGAAATTTTAAAAGAACAAAACAAAACAAAGAAACCGCCCCCTCCCGACTTATAGCAGCCACCGTGACCTGACAAAGCTTCTCTTTCCCAGGGGGCAGGGGAACTACATTCAAATAAAGATGGAACGGGTTCAGGAGGCAGCTTCTGGCCAGGCTGGGCAGCGGGGACGGGATACAGGATTGTCAAATAATAAAGAAGGAAATTAAATATTTGGAGATTTTTCTTGGGTTCGGGGTTTTTTTTGGCCGTGTGGAAAAGCGAGTCGCGTGTATGCGGCAGGGGGCTGGGAGCGCCTCCCGCGGGGTGGGGAGGGGTGGATATTCACAGACTGATCGAGAGGACCCCTTGTAACCAAAGGAAATAAGATACGATTGCAATTTGCCCTCACTTTGCAGTAGCTTTTAAGCAGCGACATTCAGAGGCGTAAGGGGGTCACTCCCCGGGTTGCAGGTCACGGGGTGCTATAGGCCAGAGTTCAGTGTTCATCAGAGGAGGGAGGGCAGACTTGGCAACTCTGTAGGGTTTGGAGAAAGTTAAAGCAAGTTACTCGGTTACGAGTTAGAAATGAGGTATACGACAGCTCCTGTACCTGTGGCGGGTAAACACCCCACACCTACTCACACCTAGCCTTAGACACTACCACAGAGGAAGGAAATGGAACAACGGCGCTGGCGGGGACGAAGCAGCTAACTGCGTGGGTCCTTCCCACGGCCCGCCGGCATGCCAGGCGGGGAGCAGCGCTGCCCCAGGCCACTTCAAGCCACCTGCGGGCAGCTCTGCAGCGATCCCTTCCCTTCCCTGCTGCGAAGGAAGGCCCGCTCCAGCTCCCCGGGAATTCGCGGGGAGCGGAGCCGACCTCCGCCCCTTCCGCATGGCGTTGCTCCCTCGGACTCGCTCGGGTGCAGGCAGCACCACGATCACAGAGGCCGACACGTGGAGAGTGGGTGGGGGAAGAACTAAAGGTTTTTTTGTCTCAACTGCCTTGTTCTCAGGACACTGTCATTGGTGCTCTCATTCTTGGTTATTTCTCAAGGGGGTTGTGTGACCTCCACCGTTTGCCCCTTGGCATGCAGTTTCCAATGTCTTAGGATTCCTGCTGCTCGACAGTTTTAGATTTCTATAGCACCACAACATGCCAACTTCATCCGCACACAACATTATCACATTCAGAGGATAGGGCTTAAGTAGCTGCTGCTACAAAATTCAGCAAAGGCAATATGAATCCTGAAGTGGGGCCTACCACAGATAAGAGAATTTTGGGAGGAAAGGGGAAGCTACCTTGATAAATTAAGTATTTCATGGTTTTAGGTAAAGCTCTGCAGGAAGATATCCACCAGCAGACTGAAATGGTTTAAGACAGATCAGCATATTTTGGTCTGAGCTACTTGACAATGTCCTGTTTGGTAGAGAGATGAGATAAGGCAGAGGGGGTATGTTCCAGTTCTGGGGCTGAGCCTCAGCAGCACTAAGGAACGCCAAAGGGTCTCATCTTCCCTCGCCTCCCACAAGCTGTTTCATTTCCTTCCTCAGATTTGTTTTCCTTAAAGCACACCTTGTTTTCCACTTCTTTTGTTCCAAGTGCTCTTTTCTTTGAGAAGTCATTTCTTCAATATCCCTATTACCTACCTATAAATCTAACTAGCTCTTTGAAAAGTCACACAATATTAATACCACTTTTACATAATGTCAGAACAACAATTCTATTAGTAAAGCTTTCAGTGAAGTTCTGCAACCCGATTGGTGTCCGGAGGAAGAGTAGCTGGACAATCCACCTCTCCCCCTTCCTCCCTCTCCCTTTCTTCACAAGAGCTCACCAAGTTCACTGATAAAACAACTCAGCCCAATAGCACGATACATGAACATGTACAAGGCTACTTTGGGGAGCAAAGAAAGGAGTCTTCAAGGCCCCCCCTTAATAGGAGGGCCATATGCAAAAGCTGTTGAACAGACTCTGACCTTGGACTACACTGCTTCCACACTCGAAGGAAAGAAACAGTTTTCCCTGACTGTATCCCAACATCAGCCTAAGACCTGCAGCACTGGGCAAGCCCCACACGCAGTTTGTCTCACAGAGCCAAAGCAACTCTATGCAGAAAAGGTGGGAGTACCCACAAGAGATGAGGTCCTTACAGAAAGGGACACTGACCCAAAGCTCAAACAAAAACACCCAGCTTTTCCTCTTACCCGCTCTGAAAACAGCAGAGCTGACAACTTATCAGTGCCTTTGGTTCCCTACGAGGCCACTGGGAATTCTCCCACCCCGGTGGAGTCGAGCTCCTCTCTACATCACCACACAGGGGCACGCACACGCACTTGCACACACACATACACGCACACCCCTCTTCCCCCCCGCCATAAGCCTTGAAGGGAATTGAGAAGGGAGCCTCGGGGTCCGGATGGAAGGGGCCACAAAACCGTCCCAAGGCAGCATCACTCGCTCTTCCGCTGCTCCCACCACACCACCAAGACACGCCAGGAGAACGACCCACTCCCTCTCCAAACAACCCTCAAAGCTCCTCTCCCATGACTGTCTCACAGTATTTCAACCCGTTCAGGCACACCAGCCAGGTGTTAGGAGTAGGTTAGCTTTCACTTCTCAGTTTGGTTTTTCTTTCATAGTTTTTGGTCTAGACAGGATTAGCATTGCTATTAGAAAAGGAAGTGTTTAAAAAGTTTTCCACCTATTATCAAGCACTACAAGCCCTACATTCAGTAACAAGACAAGGGGGATAAAAGGAACCTGTTTCACTTTTGCTCTCCCAGATAGATCAAGATGCGACAACCATTCTTCGCCCTCCCCGAAGTTAAACACAATGGACCCAATTCAGCTCTGGTGCAACTCAACTAACTGAAACGGATTTACACCTAGGTTGAGTCTAACCCAGTATAGCCATCTTCTTTCCCCCGAGCCTCTCGAATACACATTGCCTAGTCTTCAGATCCCAGCGAAGGGTAAGGAAAGGCCAAGAGGGAGGGAAGTGTGCGCGCACTCGAAAGGACCCTGAACAGCAACCCAACCAGTAACCTGCATGCCACCACGTGCTGTGCTGCAGATTAGACCACAGATAAACCAACCAAACAACAATCCCAAACCCAGGAGCGACAAAATGTTTCCTTTGGCAAGACAGATACAAGGAAAAAAATTCATGAGCAAACATTTTCCTTCTAACACAGTCAACCCCCTTCTCTGCCCCCGACATCCACCCGCGCCCACCCGACCCTATAAAGTTGTAACCTATAAACAGGATCTCAAATACATACAGCATAATCATGTTTATCAATCATAATAAACATCAGTTCAACTAAACTCTACAGCTAAAATTATCTCCACTATTTATAAAGTTTGCTTTTCTCTTCTGATTTTTCAGTTTAAAACCAGTTCTGCGACAATGCTAAGCTATGCTGAGGTATTTTATGAAGGTGCCAGAAGCCAGCTGCTACCCACACGTATTGTTCTCAGAGCTGTATGGTGCTACCTTCCACAGAGGAAAGACGGGGAAGGAACAAGGAGGGAAGGGGAGGACGGGAGGGGGCCCAGATTTTTCCAGTGGAGGACGGTTCTTAGCAGCGTATTGCAAACTGAATGAAAAGCAGCCCCAGTGGTTGCTTGATCGTTAGGAATTTGGTCAGAAAAGAAGTACCTGATACGTCCTGACCATATCTGTCTACTCAACTAAAAGATGTCTCTTCCCTTCTACCATGGTAAAACTATTTGTAATTCCAGTGCAATCTCCCTAACACCCTTCTAACAGCATCCCACGGCGGTAAAAGCTCAGAGCAGGTACCCGCTAGGAGTGTATTAGGAGAAGCGGGAGAATGGAGGCTGAGTGAAGATACCTACGCCGAAAAAAGATCAAGTACTTTTTCATGCATTAGCGTGTGTGTTTGTCCACAACGATATGTAAGTACAGGAATCTCCTCTTTTCATCGTTCCAAAAGCACTGAAACAACTTTTGCTGACATACAGGGAACCATGTACTCTTTGGAACGTGGAGCGAAAGATATGAGCATTTTAAGAAACTGCAAAGCAAGAGTCCATCACCAGCTCTGCGCTGTTCTACAAAGCATATGATTCTACAGCCCTGCAACATCTCTCTACATAAGCTCCACTCTCATTTAAAAAAAATAAAAATAAAAGGTATGGGCTGCAGCACCCTGCTGGAAAAAGAGAAAGGCTCACAAGCAGCCACAGGAGTTAGATTTAATGACTGAAAAGAGCAGAGCCTCTGCAATTCTGTACCTTGAACCCTGCATTGCTATAGTATTTTGGAAAGGGGGGGAGAAGTAAAAAGAGGTACTGTTACAAAAATACAAAAAATTCTAAGTTGGCTATGTGAGGATTGACAACCACAAATCCAGTGGGGAGCTGCAGGTTAGCTTAACTCCTTCGGTAACACCCCACCCTAGCCAATATTCAGGTGTGCGTCCCACAGGTGTACCCATGCCCTGTGGACAAACATCATGTAACTGTCTGGGGCAGCACAGGAATAATGAGCCTTAATACAGTTAAACTGGCAATGCATAGACCTACATTTTAAACTCCTGGTTTAAAACCAAGTATCTTTGAACATTTGGGCCAGACACGCTATTTTGTCTGGCCCGAGACAACCTCACGATCAGGAGAAGCTACTTGTCCCTCTGAGATTTCATAAAGTAAATTTTTAACTAAGAAAACATCAATTGATATTTAAGGTAAATGAGATGCTTTGGCTGAGTATCTGTGGCATGGTTCCAGCTGTAACAGATACTGTGCTCCACTGATAATAAAGTAAGAGGCAACTTCTGGTTTAAAGAATGCTGCTCCACAGGAATGTGCACACAGTTACGGAATTAACACTGCTGTCTCCTTCAGTAACTCAGCTGGAGAAACGTGCGATGAGCCAAAGCATACTGCAGGGCTTACAGAGGTACCATTAGAACAAAGCATTAGGATATAGTTGCAAGAGAAGCAAAAATAAAAATAAAAATTGTTGCAATGGATGCACATGGAGAATTTTCTCCAACATGTTTCAGTAACAGCCATTCTCTTATTGCCCCCTGAGCAAAACTCTTTATTTCCAGCTTTTTTTTTAAAAAAAATGAAGTAATTATCCTAAAAGATGCTTAGAAGATCAGAAGTATAATTTTTTTGTCTATATCTAATGCTCACTGTGAAATAAAAATAAAATTAAATTAAAATAAGAAAAGGAATAAAATAGAGACAGTGGATTGCTCTTGACCAAATGAAAAGCTATCACACTATGAGAGAACATAATCTGTGGTGTGTTAAGACCAGCAGACAGCTACTTTGCTCAACGTTGGCATCCTCCCCATTAAACCTAAAAGGTGCAACAAATCACAAGCTGTAACTCCGAACACTTCAGGATCTATACTGTTTTCACCGAAAATCTTTGTCAGCCTGTTCACTTCAAGATAAAATGCAAACTTGAAGCTTCTTCTGATGCTCTAAAAGGTCTATAACTCAAGCCATCAGAATATATGTCTTCCTCCTAATGTTCTGGCATTTGTTTTCTCTTGCAAGATAAACCTCACTAGCACCCAAACAACCGCTGAGCAGTAGCAGCAGCGCTCTCCTACATGAAGATCCAAGTAACTTTCAAGTACGTTCTCCTTGAAGCTTCATCAGAGCACAGATTTCTCATTCACGGCAAAATGACTTTTTCAATCCAATTTAACTCCTATTTTTGACAACTGTTTACTGAAGCAGAGGATCTTAAGAACTAGTGGTGCAATGATGAGTCATCACAAGTTACCCAAAGGAAAACTAAACAGTGAGCTGAAGCGACACTAGCCAATGGGCTGGACAAAAAAAATCTCTTAAAAGCCAGGTGCTTCTGCATGTAACAAGCATGCCATCTCCCCAACAATTTATTGAGTGCATGCACATGCATACCATCTCACGGCTACATGATAAAATCTATTGAGACAAGCATATTAATAACTCCGAAACAAAAGAAATCCTCTGAAGGAGACTTAGACAGATGTGACTGTTTTAAGCAGCAGTATCTCTGTGTACTTTTTATGACCTGGTCACAAATCATTCTACAGTGACTACAGAGAGCAGCTCCTGAGGAGTTCAGCTGTGCTAAAGCCAAACTGGAATAAATTTTCCTAACAGAAAAAACTTCATCACCAGCCTACAACACCTCACCCTGAAGCCATTTCCTAAATTGTCCTTCTAGACCTCCAGGGCATATCTGTATTTGTGGCTCTGCAAACCTCTTGAATTTTGAGCTAACTGTCCTTGGCTATAATGTCCTTTGGCGTTGCAAATAGGAAAAGCAACCCACACACCTGTAAATACAGACACATGGAGCTCAGAAAGAGAGACGTTACTATCCTTTTCTAACACACTCTGAAATTTCTTGTGATCCTGGCTGACAAGTCAATACAGGAGCAAATGTACCAGCATGCAGCTGGATGACTGTCCTAGAAATGAACATTCTTGGGAGAAAATCTTCCCCTAAAAAAAAGTAAGAATTTAAGACTGTGACCATGTAACAGAAAATCACCTCTGTTCAACACATGACCCCACTGATACTGGAATCAGAGGCATTACTTTGCCTCATTGGAGGAAAAAAACGAATTTGTTTGCAAAATGTATGCCCTGTGTCTGTCAGCCAGATTGCAACAATACAAGTCCCAGTGTCTACTGGGACAGTAATTCTCCATTTTAAACACTGGTGAACTCAGACAAAGATCCTATTTACTAGGTCTGTATACAATCGTCAGTCTCTTTCCAGATACCGCGGCTTCTGCTATCAGCATGATTATGATTTAAAAAAGAAACTTTAGTTCTAGTACTTGTTCTCATTCATATTCCTTTCATGCTCTGAAGTCGTGTACGCATTCTAACTAGACAGACATACACCTGATTTCTGTCTTTCACCCAAAGACTGGAGGCTGCCATCACCCATGAGACAAAACACTGCTAGGGATAAAAAGCTGGCTCCAGGACCAACAGTCAGTCTCTGAGATGTTTTAGGAAAATACATCTGAGCACACTGGGGTTTAACCAGAGCACGCTGGTGACTGAAGCCATGGGATATGTGCTGTTTGGGTATTATGTCAGCTTCCACAAGCAAAATCAAGCCCTTTCCAGATATGTAGCTATTCTGAGTTTCCAGTTTCTCTCAGAAAAAAGACTTGCTAAGAAATTCCCTGGAATCTGGGCCCCAGAGAGGGTGATGGGGTAGAGAGGAGGAGGGCAAGGGGGTATTAAGGTGCTCACACCAAAGCCATGTGACCAATGCAAAGGTAGTCAGGAAAAAAAGCAGATTTTTATAATAAATAATCCATCCAAGCTGCATTAGTGTTCCAGATATGTACTCAACAAGACCCTCTCCCAACCACAAACCAGCAAGAATGGGACATGAAAACTCATTCAGACAGCTAATGGCACAGTCTCTTTGAACTGTGGAAAGAGGATTTTATGCTGATTAAGGCCCACCCATCTTTGTGTTTCCTAGATATATGCAAGGGCCATGCCCCCCACCCTGCCACAAAATCATTAGGGAATAGAAGATACATCGGCGAAAAGACCGATAGTATCCCTCTCTAACGAAAAAGCTTCCTGATAAATCCTATTTTCGCACAGGTGTGAAAGTAAGTGGGAACTTTCAGACTCAGGAATGAATGTTACAGCTGCAGTTTTCCCCATCTTCTTACTTCACTGAACACAAGTCCCATGGGGGCTTGCATTCCTTTGGTAAAAACTGTAGTCCATGCTATGGCCTCCAGACCAATACAGTGGGTACCAGCATCTCCTCTTCCACTTCTTCCCTACTCCCCTGAAGCTCACCCAGCTATACCTTTTACTGCTCTGAAGCTATTACTGCGGGAAATTTACATTTATGCAGTATTATTCATAGCCCTAGAAGTCTTCTGTGCAGCCTGAAGTCATAAAGACATCAGACACATCAAAAATATTTAGATTTATCCATACTGGTGGGATGAGGGTGGGACCTGTTGGATTAACAAACCCCTGACATTGCCATTCTATTTACACATCAAACAAAAGAAAACAAATTAAAAATCAAGTTAAGAGTCTGCCCCAAGGATAATACAAATTACCAAAAAAAAAAAAAAGATTAAAAACAAGCAGCAACTTTTATATAAAATTAATAAAAAACAAAAGACAAATGAAAAAGAAATTGTCAGTAGCATCTATCGCCTCTCTGCATCTGAACTGCACTTATACAAACTAGTCCATTAGTACAGCAGCTTGCTAGAAATTGACTTTGGTTCAAGCTTAGTTTTAAAAAAATAAAACATAAAAAAAAATCAAAAACACATTAGAAACGGTGGACGGACATTTGTTAGTTTCCCTGCTTGCAGTTCACTAGTTTTGAAGTTTTAGGGATAATTGGTTTAAATATTCGATGAAGTAGGAAGGTGGAGATTTAGAGATGAACAGAGCAAAACCACGGTGGTGGGGGGAGAGATAAGGGATTCTGCCACTTGAGTGCAAACACAAATCCCACATGCTCAGGTCACAAACCAAAGCATATGCAGAGTTTAAAGTTGCTGCCTTCTGGATCTTGGATGAGAAACTCCAGGATCCCCCTGAATCATCAACAAAATGAACGTAGCTGCATTAGCTCGTTATTTTAGAACACTCTGGTGACAACAGAAAAGCGGGTGAAGGGGAAGGGACTCTTCTAATAACCTTGCTAGCTAAAAGAACTTTAGTTTTATACACATGGCAGAAACCTTTAAGTCCATCAGGAATGGAAAGTTCAAAGTGAACTGCATTGCAGTGATCCAGTCTTCTCTTTTTAATAATATTTTTTTTTTTTGGTTCAGGTACTAGATTGTATATTTAAGAATATACAGATCTAACTTCTGTACAGTTCATTATTCTTCCTCATCCACGTAAATATTCTTTGCTACATGGATCAGAATCAACCTTGAAAAGATAGCTATAGTGGCAGGTAAGTCCTGACGCTCCGGTCAGAGATGCTTATTGCCATTTTTACCTACCTAGCAGCATCACAGCTCAGAGACTACACGAGATCACCAAGGTATGTGCAAAGCCCCAGAGCCAACTCTATTGTGTTGGCATCAAAGATGGCAGCTTCTGATAGTTTTGGCTTCTGTGTTTTGCAGCCAGAAGCACTTTTTACTATACAGTTCTCCTAAATGCAATGTTGGAAACTTTAGAAGTAAATGAAGAGGAATATTGCTATGATTAGACAGTGATGTTTTGGAATCCTGTACCAATTCATCTGGCAGAAATCTAGGACTGTAAATGCTGCTTCATATACTGCCCATTAGCCTGAGTAACTTGACATTTTAAAATATTTGCGTATGTTCTTAACAGCAAAATCAATTCACCAGAAAAAAAGAGCCATCAGTGTGCCACACAATCTAGACTCAGGAGGTCAAATCCCACTCTCTGAAGTAAAGAGGAACCATGCACACAAAGCTAAGAGCAAAATTTGGCCATTTTGTCTAAGTAATTGAGAGAAGGAGAACTGCAGTTCAGAACTAATTCCTACCTCTGCTTAAAAAACATAGACCAGCCTGGAAGTTTGCACACGATGATCTCTACCGCTACACTGAGCTTCCTGCACAAGCGATGGAAATGAATTCTTCTGACCCCTTTAAGTAACCATTAGACAAATTCAAGGATGAGGAAACTGTTCAGAACATTCCCAGAAGATTAGGACAGAAAGTCTATTTGTGCTCCATTCTTCCTCTCCACCCTCCCGCCCTCCCCCCATGGTGTGGGAGCTCGCTGAAAATAATCCAGGAGCAAAAGACAAACGCGTCCAAACTATATATATAAAAATAATAATAATAATAATAATCATAATAATAGAGATACACCAGTAATACAGGCCTGCCTAAATTGTACCAGTTAAGAAAGGAACCCCCAACATGATTGATACGATTATAAACACCTTGTATGACATAATGGCCTGTACAACAGACCAATAAAATGATAATTAAAAAAGAAAGATATTTAGACCAAAAAGAAACAGGAAATCCCCTTCCTATGTTTGAGTTGATAACCCACCTTAACTTGTCATTGTGACTGCTGGAAATGATAAGTAGTCCTTTCACTTTTTTTTGTGTTTTTTTTTTGTTTGTTTTGTTTTGTGTTTTTTTTGTTTGTTTTTTGTTTTTTTGTTTTTTTGTTTTTTACATTTTTGGTTAGAAAGTTCTCCGATCCATGAAGCGATCCTGAAAAGACAGTGTTTATTATAAAATTAGGCAAATGTCTGTCCCAGCTTTAAATCCTTCCTGTTTTGCTTTTGTTTTTTATATTTTTCCTTCTCTCCCTTGTCCCCAGCAACATGGCGAGAGGATGCCCATCACATTTTTCAGTTTATAAACCCCGCTGGCAGCCAATCCCACCGCACAGTGAAACAGGCTGCTGGTAGCACAGCTCAGCCCGGCTCACTGTGCCTTGGAGGCAGTAGTGGTGGTGGACGTGGCCCCACTCGCAGAGGCCACCGTGAGGAGAGAGTTCTGGATGGACTCAGCTGAGGTGGAGGTGGCGTGAAGGCTGGCGACTGGTCCAGAGGCCCCTGCGGAGGCTGCAGCTGCAGAGACCAAGCTAACCGGGTTGCTGGTGAGCAGAGAAAGGTTCTGAGGGTTCAGGAACAGAGGGGCAGTTACGATGTTAGGAGTACCTCCAGCATTGGCAAACACCAAGTTTCCAGTTGCATCCAGTGATGTTATTGGAAGAGAGCCACCAGATGCAAGAGCTAAAAAAAGGGAAAATTAAGCAGGGAGGAGATAACATTAGTAGTAAGCAATAACGCAAAACGTGCCTAAAAGCAACAGGTCTCTGCGTTTTCCTTCTCTGATGTGAATGCTCTCTACACCACTAATGACAATCATCACATGTACCTGATTTCCTTTTTTTTGAAACAACAACTTTTTATGAAGAGTGGACAAGACACCTTGCAGATACTAAAATGCCTCTGCCATCTGCTCCTAATTCCATCATGCTTTTCTTCAGTTCTTTAAGCGGAACACTGGTCTATGTTTTCTGCCAAAGAAAACCTGTACACTCTGGTAACCTGTATTGGAAAGGGTTGAGATGTATGTTCACATGAAATGACAGCTATCACAAGATGAACACAAGGTCACGTAACCTTGAGCATAACTTTTTAAATGCTGACATATAACCACGGTTACAACTTACTCTCACAAGTCTACAGGGTTCACTGCCTTAGATTATGATCTCCCATATTTATCTGTGACACTTTATGAAATAGTTCTTTCTTGTACCCTGCAAACAAGATTTGTTAAGCTTAGTTTAGAAGATATTCGAATACACAAGGTTAGCTAGCTGTTTAGGCACTTGCACTATCTAGTTTTTACAGATGACAAACTATGAACTGAGAAAAACTCTTGTTAAAGTCAGTGGAAACTTTAGGCTGCATGGCACTTCCAAAACAAATCTTTACTCCTCCGAATACGGATTTATGGATTTAAAAGTTCTACATAAGGACTTCAGGGGTGTTAGATATTTTTTCTCATTTGTTTGTTTAAAAGACATATGAGGACAAGAATTCAGGATCAAGTCTTGCTCAGAACTGCCCTCCTACAGACCTCAAAATAGCAAAACTGCTCAAGCTTATGTTAGAAGAGTTGTAAAATGCAAATCTCTAACCTGTTGGGGACACATGTGCCCCTACGCCTATGGGGGGAGGATAATGAAATAAATTCCAGATCACATGCAGTATCTTAATGGCCTCCTGTGAATCTCTACAAGATTATACACAGTTCTAACCAGCTTTCTGAAGTTGTAACTGCTCTTGAATCTGTGACACATAAAATGTATTTGGGCATTTGAATTTTGAAAATCCTTTACTCTTACAACACTTATGTCCAGTGCTGAGGAGTCAGTGTTCTTTTTTGGTAGAGGAAAACAAAGCACAAACTCAAGTTGTATGACAGAGATGCACTAAGAAGAATACTACTGACCTTGAATAGTTGCCAGTGTACTGTTGCTCATCAGGGCTGGGCTGAGAGCACCACCTAATGTCCCTGGATTGAGACTGAGTAAGGCACCTCTGCAGGAAGCAAGATCATGGAAGAAGAAACAAAGACAAAGGGAAGGAGTGTTACTTTTAAGAAAAGGTGGTCACTGTTCAGAAGTACACCACCATATAAAAAAAAAAAAAAAAAAAGAAAGAAAAGGGGAAGACCAAAGATTAAGGCCTAATTCTAGTCTTAGTTTATTTCAGTTTTTCCTTGATGATGTCTTGAGTAGATGTTGTCTTTCAGCTATGTGGTTAGCAATACACCTGAAGTACAGGCACTGTAACTACATGAGTTTTATTGATTGTAGCTGTAAAATATTCTTGTAAGGTATTTGGGGGCAACTGCAACTTGTTAGAGAGTTATCATCACCTCCCAGATTCAGATAAAAAAGATGTCAATCAAGAGGAACTGAAGAAACAGAGTTATCTCCCAGAGCAACATTTCTTAAAACTAAAACTTCAACAGTACATCTCATGCATCTTTTACAGCTTCTTGATCACGATGAAGAAATAAATAGAGGTAAGAAGTGGGTTTAGGCTAGCTCTCTGTTTCAGATGATTCTGTGATTCACTGGTAAGTTGCAGGTCTTAAGTCAAGCTCTGCAGTGGGATGGATGACTTAGCAAATCACAACATTGCTGCAGCACAGCTTTTTCGTCTGTAAAATGAAAACAGTATTTGGGTACATTGATGGGAATGGCAGAGTCTACCAACTATAAGTAAACCTTCAGAATTTCAGGTAAAAGACAGTAGAATCACCAAGTGAGCTACCAGAAAACAGCGATACATAAAAGCCCACGCAAATTATTCCAAGAATTCTCCTTCCCTCTCCTGTCACTTAACCTCCAAAGGTGTGAAAAATTCATCCTTACCCAGCTGCAAACTGTGAGGATGCCATCAAGCCTGGGTTTAGTCCTGCTGCAGCAGCCATGGCAGCGAGACTTGCATTTGCAGGCAACTGTGCAGCTCCTTGTAACGCGGCTGCTGCCGCTGTTTGCAACCCTGATGCCGTTACCATCACCTGGCTGGTCCCAAGAGGGGAGGACAAGGGAGTGGAGGTTGTTTGTGTTGTGCTGGTCTCACTGGCACTGGATGCCTCTGAAGTGGAGGCTGAGGCAGAAGGGGAAGGACTCAGGGAGGGTGATGTCACTGCTGAAGAAGCTGGAGGTGCTGTTGAAATCACTGTTGCTGTGTTGTTGGAGGTGGTTTCTGTTGTGCCTAGAAGATTGAGTCTGATTAGATCAGTACAAAAAACAGATATAACTGAACAGAAACCACTACCCACTTGAACTGAACTTCACGTCCAACTGAAAGGGAGACAAATACTCATTTCTGCAGGACCAAGAAGCACCCCAAGTCCAAACAAGAAGGACTGCTGAGTTTGGCTCTCAGACTACAAGGAAATGACACTTCAAGAGGAGGCTGAGGAGCTGTAGAAGCTAGCAATGGAAGGCAGTATCTTTTACTTCACTGTCACCTGTGATTTTATCCCCAGGAAAGTCAACCAAATGATCACAAAGACTGAAGTTTCATAGTGGAGTAACAAGGAACAATGACAAGGATGTCCTAGGATACTAGTGTGACCAGTATTGAGATAAAGAAAGACCTTTTGAAGAATTTAAAAGGGGAAAATGGCAGAGGTTAACAGGGGGGCAAGGGAAATCAGCCCAGGAGCATTTTTAAAGTTGAGATAAGAAGAATGCTTGGAACCAACATACAAAAGCAAAATTTACAATATCTCAAAGATTTGTTATCTATAATAAAAACATCATTCTCTCCCGTTTTCTAGTTCCAACAAAGCAGATTATGGATGTCTGAAACATCTTCACATTATGCACAGCATACAGCAAAATCAAATACCTATTTTATATGAAACTTAGGCAATAGAATCCAGAGAGTTCTAAATCTCTCCTGAATAATAAACTATAACAAAGGACATTAGAAATCCAACAAAATCTTTACCTCCATAAAATCTCAATTACTTGTTTAACACTGTAAGTTACTCGACAACTAAGAATAAGTGAGTTGTGAAGAAACTGTCATGGCATGCACCTTACCTGTGACTGACAGACTAGTCACACCAGGACTGGTCAGAGGGAGCACAGGATTGACAGTCAGGGTAGTAGCTGCGCTGCTAGTCACAAGGCTTGGCGTGGTTGCCACCTGGAGGTCAAAAAAGAATACAACTGCTCAACTGTTAAGGAAAAAGACAAAAGTAGTCAGCTACTAGACTTGGATTTCTTTCTTCCCATCCTCAGCTAAGGAAATTACCAGGGAAAAAACTGAATATAAACTAACTTCTTCGTAAATCCATTACTTTAGCATTCAGGGGGCAAGCCACAGTGCCTTCTCTAATTGCCAGCGATATCTTTATTCTTAATCATTCAGTATTTGAAGGGAGGTATATCCATTATGCCCACACTGTCTCAGGACTGCAAGTTGGCCTTCCACATATTCTTCCCCCAAAGACAGAACTTTGTTTTAATAGTCACTCTTACAGAAAGAGTTACAAAATACATTATTTATGTATGGTGTTTCCTTGTTTAAACATCTTTTCAGCTCCAAATCTCTTTCTCTGATAGAACGATTTAGACATCACAGCATTACTAAAGGTATTTAGGGTAATGTGTTTACATGGATAAACAGCATAACATTTCACTTTTACTCAACCAAACTATGAGCTCTACTTCGATAAGTTTCCTTGTGCCAGAGGAATGATCTCTAAATTTTAAAACATTCAAATGACATTAGCTTGTCCACATTACTTGTGGACAGCTTACTACAAGCAAGCTACAAATAAAGTGAAAATATTGTGGAGAAACACACCATAAGATTTAAGGCTGGAGGAACTAGTTTATGAGCAAAAATTAAATATAAGGAGAAAAAGGAATTTTTATGGACAAAAATGGTGTCCAACAGTAATATTTGAAGGCTGTTATACATCAATGAGAGAAACAAATACTTTAAAATTGCGCAAGAGAACATAGCTAAGAATATAGGCTAAAACCTTCCTCCTTTCCCATCTCTTACCTAAGTTTATTATCAGAGAAATCTCTCTCATGCTGCATATCCTCTTATAGGAAGGGAACTGCTTTATGCATTTTAAACAAGGCTGGGGCAACTGGGGCAGGTCTAAGAGCCTTCTGTTCATCTCAAATAGTCTATGAAATAAAGAAAAACTAGATATACAGTATACTTCCCACTAACACAGCCTACGCATCACACCTGTCATCTGTCCACCGAACAGTTAAGGCCAAGGTCACAATCAATATTTCAAGGCAGTGAATGACCTAAAATTAATACAGCTAACCCTTGTGGTTACGACAACTGACTTAAGCCAGTGCAAAAGGAAGTTGCCATCAAAAGGAGCATTCTCCTCCAATCCTGCCTCAGAGCTCTAGCACTTGCAGTCAGGGTGCAAGTTAGATTGGTTATCCAGCCATACTACTGAAAACTTGTCATTGTTCTCCACGTGGTTAACTTGCAGTCAAACTAGAAAACTGAGCCCAATCATCGTATCGACACAGAGTCTCCAGAGCTGACACAAGGAATCAGCAGAGCATATTGCCAGTGAAGGCTGGGGATGGCAGGGCTGGAATGTCCATTTGAGTGGTAGCACAGTCTTAAGGGAAGCTCACAATGAGTGAAAATGCTTAGTGAAACATCACTGAAAAAACTGAGACTGTGGTTAACACTTAAATTTCTCATATACAATGGCGGTTTATAATAAAAGAGAAATTTAGGTAGGGAAGTTTTCTTAAGTTGCAGTCCAAGTACATTTCCATGGTTACTAAACCACACCATCACAAACCTCACTTTGGTAGCAAGGCATGTAGCCTTGCTTCCCAACTGGGGGAAAAAAAAAAAAGGTCTAAGTACGGTTAACACATCCCTTCCCCTGAAACAAAAAGTTGCATGCAAACATCCTGAGACAAGGATGAGGGGAAAGAATGACACATCACCAAAATTAATGATTTAATGAAGTACTGGAAGATATTAGCTACTACAATGATGAGAGTGGAATAAATACTACAAAAGGACAGCTAGAGGCTACATAAATTCCACCACAGTCCTATCAGCATAGCTACTATGAAATCTAATAGCTACTGTTTCTATTTATGAAAACAGACCTCCAGGGACATTGGTAGCAAAGGAGCTGAAGGAACCTTGATGCATGTGTTTTGTTACTCTTATTTTCATGAAGTTTGTGTTTACCTGAGGCAAATACAAGTTTGGGTAATTAATTACATGAATATTAGCTAAATTCTTCCTTTGTTCCATGCCTTTTTTGATATAAACCATTCCTGACTAAAAGTGACAACAATAGTATCACTGGATTTGTGTAACTTAAGTCTCCAAATTGTATGTTTTACTGATGCTCATCTACTTACCACTGTGGCCAAAAAAAGACAGGAGGGGTAGAACTATTAAGCAATTTTTATTACTATTATTTTATAAAAAAAAGTTTGGTCAAGAGAGAAAATCCAGATATAAACCAGAGTTACTATCTGGCATATTTCCAAAGCAATAACACAACGGCAAATTTGCTAGCCAGAATACTTAGTCATGAGCTGGATAAATAAAATGCCTGAACTGAAGACCTAATTAGTGCCTGATTTATAAGCATTCTCTCTTTCTTGGTAGTATGCAAGAAGGATATTTAAAATGCCAGTAAAATATAAATTTGTGAGAACAAGTCTGCTGTACAAAGAAGGTGTAGCACGTGCAACTTCCACAGTGAGCACAGTAGAACCATCTCTTCCAGTGATCTTTGTCAACACAGATTCTTGATTCTTACCAGTGAGGTTGGGCAAGGGAAAATTGCTTTGATGGGCGAGCTGCTGGTTCCACCACTGCTGGGCGGGTTGATCCTTTTCTCCTTCTGGCGCCGGTTACAGAACCAAACGCGGATCACCTCCTTCTCCATGTTTAGCTGGTCAGCTATCATGGTGATCTCCTCCGAGGTAGGCTTTTGGTTCTGAGAAAAGGAAACAAGTACTTCAAAAGCTGTGAAATTACCTTCTGAAGTTTTACATTATAGCTTTTTCCTTCACTAGGCAGAAATCTGGATGGGCCATTTATAACCAGAATCTGGTCAGTGGTACACCCTCTAGAGAGAGATCATAATAGATACTTCTGACCTACATTTTCCAAGTTACAGGAAAATTTCTACCAATGGTAAGCTGTGCTCCTCATAGATGGGTGATGAAAGCTAAGCCCAGATGCTTCTTTTTGAGAGAAGGGATCTGACTTGTGAATTTATCCTTCAAGAAATTCTAGACATTAATAAAGAAATCTTTCTTTTAGCATCTCCCAAAAAGGAATAGAAGAGATTAACTACAGCACTAGTCAAACGAACCCCAAGTTGCCTAGACCTATAATAAAAGATAGATTGAACAGGCTACCTACAGAGGCTATTTGCACATACAGCTGCTCAGAGTGCCTAACAAAAGTAATGTAAGGCCAGCTAAGAACTCCACATTACGTATGTTTAGACTATCACCCCACTCATCCAACCGCAGAAAAGGTAATCCTTTTTTCTTCTTTTTGATGTGCATAATATCAAGCTCTGAGCTATTGGTCAGTAGTATCTTGGAATGCAATATCACTGAGTCAACAAACTGCAAGAACCAACGAGATTTTGGGGGGGTGGTTGTACATTCTTATTTTTTTTTTAAATTAAAATAAAGTAGACACTGATTGCGTGCCCCTTGGAACAGTCTTTGCATTCACTTTCTTTAGTGCAAGCACTTTCCTAAACAGTATAGTAATGATTTCATTCTAGCAGATGCAACATGAAACAAAGTTTCTTCATTTCTTTATACAACAACAGCATCACTGACCTCCAGGAAACTCTTCTCTAAGGCCACACGTATGTTGGTCTCTATGCTGGTGCGTTTCTTCCTCCTACGGTTCAAGCCTTCGCCCCCCAGCCCTGGAGAATTCAGGGCACTTGGGCTGGAGAGTGTTGAATCAGATGAGAGGTTTTCTGAAAAAAATAAAGCAACACAAATCAGGAGATTTTATTTGAATATACTGCAGTCTAATACAAGTGTTCCTCACTTGTGCAAGGTATACTAAAACCTGTTCTATTATGGATATATAGAGATTTCTAAACATCACATGTATTAATTGTTGTACTTGAAAATTACAACACATACTTGAAACTTCAAAGCTACAAGTAAGCCCAGAGGGTGCCGTCTTTGCTCCTGTATTCTACCACAGTATCCCTTTTGTTATATCAATACAAAGTTTCTTTCTCCCTTGTCTTATTCAAACCCACACTCACTCACTACAACCACAGTTTAAAGAAAAAATGCAGTAGCTGATATCCACGAGCCACAGCAATAAACCACAGACTATGAAAAAATCTGAGCAGCCTGAAATTTCTTTTACCTACTCTGCAACACAATAGAGGAAGAAGCTCACAGCCAGCTTCACAGTGTTCAGCCTCTTTTCTCTGGAGATCCCAGCAGATACTCTGCTGTTCTGCTCTGCTAGATTGCCTACACAGCTAGCAGCTCCTCCTCCTTAGCTTCAGAAGGTCTCTAGCTGTCAGCCCCTAATCCTGTCTTCCTGGCTCTTCGTGTCCCACGAAGAGGGGACATGCTTTAACCCACTCCGTATAAGAAAGTGCAAAATAACTGATAGCCAGGTTCCAACAGGAAATTTAATCAAAATTACTAATTATGGCTGCATAACACTGTAGACCCCTCTCTGCACTGAGGTTTGTGCCTGATGAGTAGATGCCAAAGTTCACAATGCATAAGACCACTCTGGTGGCCTCAAATGGGCAAGTACATTTACCACATTATTTTCTAGATTATACGGTTTTTTTAGTAATGGCACCCATAAATCTGCTGGAACTCTTCCCCATCCTGAAAATCCCACAGAACAAGCTGAGTTCTGTAAAAGTAAATTCTCAAACACTTCAATGTAACATAATGGAAGGCATCATTGGTACGCTTCTGCTGCCTGCTTTTACCTAAAAGTAGTTGATGGACCTTTAAAGTCATCTGAATCTTTTTTCCAAAGATTTTCAAGAAACTGAATTAGAGTCAAAGACAATGGTTCCTAACTTCCAGGCTGTGAAGGACCTTGACATTGTTTACAGTCCTTAACTTCACTTTACAGATCCAAGTATTTCTTCAGGTTAGCAGGAAAAGCAAATTATGACATTCCTTGTAGCACTAGACTTGCCCAGTGTTGCTGGAAGGTTTGGGGACCACTGTCCTGTGGACTAGAGCATTCAGTGCTAAGATCTTTATGATCTTTATGTTTTCTATCACAAGTCCAGATTACTTAAGGATAGCCCGTCAGCACAACAGAATGGCACTTCCTTGTTTCAATGCAGGACAGCTTTGCAACAATTAATTAATCAATTCATTTCAAAATTTCAGGGACTACCTGAAATTATACCATACTTTAGGCATGAGCGTAAAGCCCTCTTCATTTTGATAAAAACAGGAAGGCATACACTATCTCTTCCATCTGTTTAGCAGATCCATCAGTTTTACACTATGTACAGTTGTATACTTAGAAGAAAGAAATTGCTGACAGCGCTCAAACATTTTCTATCCTAACACCTAGCACCACCATCCAAGCTCCTTTTGGTTGTTGTTAGGAAAAAAAAAGAACACTATAATATCAGCATCATGAATAACTTTTCTCCCAGGAAAAAAAAATAATTCTGGAAGGAAAAAACCTAGCCCACAAAGAACTCTTCCTATGGGGAGAAAGAAAGTGTTTATAAGGACCCTTGGAGAGAGATGAAAAGAATGCACACAGGGGACGTGGGAGGAGATGAATGCAATAAGCTCTGCTTACTGAAACAACAAACCATGCAACTCTCTCTATTACACATCTGAAAAAGAAAGCTAGAAGAGGATTAGAAGTTATATGCATTAACATACATGAAGGAGGAAAACCATGACACACATTATACCTCACCCCATGCAATTATTCAGCTGACTGCAGAACACAATTCTACAAGTTCACAGCGGAACTGTTTCAGATGTATACGGGCACATGAACAGGGAAGTACGGACACTTATTCCTACACCCTTGTTTGTCCCATGGACAGTTACAAAGATTGGTGGCTTCATAAAACCATAAGGGCACCAACGAAGCGGTTTTTCAGAGTTTTTCAGAATCCTACTGATTTTGGTAGGCTGGTGAAGAAATACACAGACTCATTCACCTGCATCATTGAGCCACTTTTCCAGAAGTGGCTTTAACTTGCACATGTTCTTAAAGCTGAGGTTCAAGGCTTCAAAGCGAGAGATGGTAGTTTGGCTGAAGTCATTTCCATAGAGTTTGCCCATAGCGAGCCCAACATCACCCTGGACAAAGAAAGAGAAAAAAGGGATTCACTAACACAGGTACTTCCAAAGCACGGAATCCTGTCACATCCTTGTGTTCTTAGTGACTCCACTGCTGCGAGGGATTCAGTTTCACAGAAACTTGCTCAGCACTAACAAGACTCATGCTAAAGCAAATAATGATACAGAAATGTCATCTTTTCAAACTTCAGGCAGTTTAACCGTGTAACTCTTTCCAGGAAATCCCTCATGCTTTGCCTTCTTAGTATTATCACTAAGCAGAACATTCCACTCAGTATTAACTTGTAATTTTTCTCTTCGTTCTTTAAAAAAGGAAAGGCCAAGCTCTCTCTGGGATTTAAGTATCTACATATTTCACACCAAAGAATAAAAGTTCAAATAATCTGAAATGCAGTGAATTCATGTCCTCAAATTAGTAGAAAAACACTCTTGAAGAGATGAATGAGGTTTGTCTACAAACTTACATCACATTTAAATAAATGCAAAAATACTCCTAACTGAACTTTTAGTATCTTCTGAGGTTCAAATCGAACTTCTCCCCACAGATACGCATTTCAAAGCAGACAAGAAGTTGAACCATTTCAAATAATGATTAACTGCAGTCTTCACTACCATTACCCATCTGCCAAAAGCTATCCATGAAATTTACAGACAGATGATCACGTCTTTACATCTGTTATTGCTTTTCAAAACTCAGTTTTAGCTAGCTTTCAGACATTCTGCTCATTCTAATACCTACACATATACCCCTATGTAGTTTACACTTGGAAAGTCTCATTTTAAAAAAATGAAGATCCATTCTTGATCATGGTCACTAAAAACACCATAATGTTCTCTGATTTTGTTTTAAAGCATAAAGGTCCTGCCCTTCCAGAAAATTTAATAATTTTTTGCTATATGCTCTAAATTAGTTTAATTTAGATCTTTATTTTTTAACACAAAAAGTGACGAAAAGTCTACAAGAAAAGACAGAAGAGCTTGAGCATAGTTAGTTGAGCTTAATTGCGATTGAGTTAGTTGGACAGTGCATAAAGCTTGCTTTCCTTCCTTCAGGTCAGACCCAATACCACAGCTTGACGCAAGTATACTAATAGCATGCAGAGTGGCCACATCCAAGCAAGGAAGAAAACCTGTGGTAAGCCTAGTAAATTGTGCAGGTTGCATAAAGAAAAGAAATTCCTTCTTAGAAGAGGACCAGAACAACTGGTTTGTAAGCCCTTCAAACAGAAGAGGAAACGTGTGGAAACTCACATTTGTACTTCCACCCATATCCCAGGATTCTGTGCATTTCAAAACTCATAAATCATTCCAAGAGAAGTAACATGGATGCTCTAGTGAGTTTATGAAGAAGAAAACCTGACTATGTAAACCATTTTAGAAATAAGTTGATTTATATCTTGGCAGGAAAGACTTATGAAATTTGCTCCACTCCCCTGACCAAATTTAATTCTGGTATTTATGTTGTTCTTACTAACATTTGCCATCTGATTTAAAATGAATACTTAACCATTTCTTTGTCAATAGTTTTCAACGCCAAAAGGTGGCAGCATTTCAGCCGTAGGCAAAGGAATTTATGTATTGGGATGGGTGACTGAAAGGATAGATGGAACAGAGGTTGAAGGTACCTTACAGATGTCTGATCTACTTCATAGATTGAATGACACTCTGGTAATGAAATGAAACTGATTATAAGGTGCATCATTGTTGTGTGTGCTGGTCTGTTAGGAAGCTCAGGTGGACTAGCAGAGGCAGTATCTTGTAGAGAGTAACTAACATTGTCTAAAATGCCTGTTCACATAGCTTCAATCTGTCCTGACCAATTAGCCACATATCTGCAATAACACTAAGATGCAATGTGTTCACTCTATCTCTGTATGTTGAACAGAGATATTTTTAAGGCAAACAGTTAAACAAAAGGATTTAAATACATCCACTCTGGACTTTTTGGGTTAGGAGGAGAAGACTGCTCAAATTCAAAACCTTTTACAATACTCACAAGACAGAATACAGTAAGTGATTAGTTTGCAATGCAAACTTAAATCTTTGAAAGGCAAGGGCGGGGTGAGTTTGAAAAAGCTTACAGTTCTACTGGAAATAAATTTATTTTATCCTCTGAAAGGCAGTTTATTTATCCAACTACAAGAAACACCAAAGTAGTAGGGATCTCTAATTATCCAATTATGCAGTTAAATAGAAGTTATTAGAATTGCCTAATTATATACATATACATGTAACGTAGGATAGGAATGATCGAATGCCATTTTATCACTTTCTCTAAGTTTGTCTTCTTTAAGCTCAAAAGCAAATACTAAAATGTAAGCCTCAGTAGTTGTGTTCATTTTTCCTGACCAGGAAAATTCACAACAGCGTCAATAAGGAAGGGTTAATCCATAAATTAGAAAGCTAGTTGAGCCCTTATAATCATCTCACAAGAAGGCCGATTAAATATAATAACTAAAGATCTACCTGAACCTCCTCGATCAGGCTATAGGGAAGCTATTGTATTTTACTCTGTTCTGTTCTGCTTTATTCTACTTTTCATGTGTGTCCATCACTGTTATATTTCTGTACCTCCCTCTAGTGGAAAGAAGGAAGGGAAGGAGGCACACATGCCTGCAAAATGCACCTTATTTTACTAGCAACATTCTGTTCTTCAGTTATAATTAAGATGCTGCCAGGAACCATCATTACAAATCCTGATTTTTCAAACATTTAGAACTTTGCCAGAAAAATAAATCTGACTTCAGCACATACTTTCAGCTACAGTAGAATTACTTATTCCAGAGGTGGATAAATTACATATATTGGATTGACTGCTCTGAGCTCAGACTTCTAAATATATACTTTGATTTTTGTTTGCTACTCCTTCTGGCAAAACACGCCTATGCTTAACACAGGCTCACGCCAAAATGAGTTGTTTACCTGGACAGATGATTTTAATTTTGAAGGAAAACATTTGCTTTTTATATTAACAAGAAAGGACTCTTGTATGCTGACAAGCAGCAGCTTCCTTCAACAGAATAATGAAACATAACTGTACATTGTACTTTTAATTGTACTCCTCATTCAACCATTTTCACTATGTTCAAGATTACTTTTCTTCAGCTATATCAGTATTTCTGAGCTTTTAAATAAAAGAAAAGAAAACAAAACAAAACAAACCACAACCAGTTCACCTCTGTAAGGAGAGAACTTCAAAGGTGACAGTCCTTTCAAGTTTTGTTTAGGAACCTTAGCAAAAGCATTAAATACAGAAAACATTGATGTTTCATAGCAAAATACACTTCAGAGATAAAAACCTTTTGACATCCAAAGCAAATCCACAGTTGTGACATACTTTTTAAACACACAGCAGTTAATTGTGCTGCATGATTTTTTGGAACTTTGTACTTCTGAAGGTAGCTTTAAAGTGCTTTGTCCCATTCATTTTAAATCCTACGGAATGAATAGCGCACATGCAATGACATCGGGAGCTGGTAAATGCATGTACCTGCTGGGAAAATGGCTATGCTTTAAAACCAACAGGGATGTAAGATGGATGTATGGCTTTTTCTGTTATTTCTTAGAAATCCCCTACATAAAGGCCAGAGCATAACCCTATTTAAGAAGGTACTCCCAGGAAAAGGTGGAATTGTAGATTCCCTCCAGACTTGAAAGATAAGATCTCAGATTCCACACTGGCAGGCGCTAAGGTTCGCAGTCTCACCTGAGTGAATCCAAGTTTGATCCGTCTTTGTTTGAAAGTCTTGGCAAACTGCTCAAGCTCCTCAAGGTCACTGGGCTCCTCCAAGCTGGGAGTGTCAATTCGCTTTGGTGTTGACTGGCTCTGTGGAAGTGGCTGAATGGGGGTCGCTGCTATTGTGCGTGTTGGGGTTGCTGGCTATTAAGATAGAGAGCAAGGAAAAGATGAAAATCAGACTTAAAAGAATAATCAGCAAAAATTAAATCTAGAAAAGGTATGTGAGGTTTCTGTGAGAAAGAATTTGACATTTCCAGCGATCTGAAAGTTCTTCCAATTTATTTACATTCCTCCCAAGAACAAGCAATCACAATCCAGAAAACTGCATTAGTATGACAGTCTTTTAAAGGCTCTGTCAGAACCAATTAAAGAAAAGTAAGCAATGTTCAGTGCAGCAGATAACCAACACCTTTCACTTGCTACTGAAGCTGCTCAAAGAAAGGCGGAATATTCCTACTTTATATAGTTCTATCATTTATAGACTTCTTGGCATTCATCCCCTTTTAATCATTTTTAAATTGAATTTACTGCTTGTGTGTGGTGGCAGATTGTCATCAGCCCAGAAGATTCAAGTCTCCTATTTAATCTCGGAACAGCAAGCACCTAGAGGGGCAGCAAAGATGGCAAGCTTCCTCTAATGCCATCTCTTGTGACTGAGTTAACTCTTCCAGTAAGAAAAAAATAGATCACTCTCTAACCCGTCTGTTTATACTTGCAACAATACCGGTGACTGCACTGGTGATACGAGAAATTAAGGAAAGGCAACCTGCAGAAAATAATTCCTTTTAGATCTTATTTTTTTTCTGCATAAAAGGCTAATTTTCCAGGAAGTCAGCGCAAGGCTCACTATTCCTGAATATTAGCATACTAGAGCATTCTGCTATGCAGCAGTAAAAAGAATGTAAAAAAAAAACTGAGCATAACAGAAAATATTCACAGGTGAACAAAATATAGTAAGATCCAGTATTGCATAGTTCAGGTTTTATGTGCAACAGAAACACTGGAAACATGTTTTGAGTGCATAAATCCACCTTCTTATGTGCAATAGATAACCTGAGATGCAGAGACAAATCTTTCACTCTAGTTAAATTCTATGCAGTTCGGTTGAATATCAGCTTGTATGTTCTACGCCCAGTTCTGAAACTACATGCTCCTTCAGGACAATTAAGAACAGCCTCAAGTCTATGCAACACCACAGTAGCTTACAAATATCCAGAAATGGCTGTTCTAAAAGATATGCCCCAAACACAGCTGAGTCTTTACGTAGCTCCTTATGTTGTTTTTCTCCTGGCTTAGTGCAGCAGTATTGTGCAGTGCACAGCAGACGGTAGAGGAAGGTCAGTGCCTATAATTCCATTACTTGAGAAATAATGCGATCATATATGATCTTTCTAGGATTGCAGATATATGTGTCACACTATAGAGGTTTTTCAGAATTTTTGAATTTACATTAAACATGGTGGACAATTGCTGCAATGTCTTTATTAAATTATATAAAGGGGATAAAGTCATTTTCTCTTTGTGGTTTTGATACTTCTTTTAATCCAAACATAATCTTTAGTAGGGAGTCAAGCTGGTAACCAAAGTATGAACTACAGAGGTGACACAAATTCCATTTTGAGCATGGTGCATGAAAGGTGCATACTATAGGTTTTTATAATACAAAATGTAGTTTTCTAAGACTCCGATAGACGCAGACGTCTTATTACAGACTAAAAATTTCTTACGTGTAACCAAGTTGGGAAGAAGCTACTGTATGATATTACACAGTATTTTAGAAACAGCATGCAGTCGTGTAACTAAACTGCACAGTAAAGTCCAGGGTGAAGCAAAATTAAATTTGCAGGCACGTGCAACCTTAAAATTGCTTTTCTTACAGTCTGAAAGCTTAATCATAGAGCTTTAATATTTTAACATGTATCTAACACAATACTGTAATGCATTTCTGACAACACCTTCGCTTTCACAGAAGGTAACTAATAAGACTGGCAATGACTTGGTAATAATAGTAAAATAACTAGGCTAGAATAGAGACAGATTATCACTACAATCTTTAAAAAAAAAAAGAACACTAGTCTGTAATTCGCTTTTTGGGTAGCCCACACCTTGTTCCTCTGAATGTAACAGATTTATAGATTGTTCAAGAAAACCTTAAAAGAAATCAAATGCTGCTCTAGTCCCATTAATTCAAAATGACAAACATGAAAACTTTCAGCTAAAAATAAAAATTAAGAATGTTAAGTGTGTGTGTGGGGAAAAAGCAAATTAGAGTGGAAACTTATAAAACTGAAGTTACTGATACTTCAGTTCTATGCTGAATCTATCCAGAAAGACAAACTCACTATTATAGCTATATTTACAGCTGTATTATAGCTATATTTACTCGTGTAGCTGATGCAAACGGTCCACTCACTTGTAATAATTCAACCCCCCCTCCACAGCAACTTATGAACTGTAGAAATAAGCCTGACCTGCGAGGCAAGGGTGATGCTTGGCTGAGACTGCAGGAGGTTGGCTTGGCTTTGCTGAGGTAGTTGCGTTAAGAGATTCTGCGCTTGCAGGAGACCTGGAAAAAGAAAAGTTTCTTTTTGGTTTGTCTATACAACAATGACTGTAACATGAAACAAGGTGAAACAAAGCTCTTGCCAAATAACGAAAGTTACCAGAAATTTGAGATGCAAGCCTTTATTTTATCCCTACAGAGATATTTCCAGACTTTGGACTTTTCAATCCAAAATCCCCTTGTATTTTCCTGAAGTACTTATGGTGACAGAAAGGTGAAACGAAGAGGCCTGTGCTACTCTCCTCTGCAGAAACAGTTTGTAGTGACCTAGGTTCTCCCAGTTCTGTCTGCAGTAATCATTTATTGCCCCTTTCAGCTTACAGATGTTACAGGTAAACTTGTTCCTGTAACCAACAGCTGACCAAGAGTTAGGGAGCCATGTAAAAGTAAAAAGGACTCCAACAACTGCATACTAATCAAATACACAGATTGGGCTCCTTGATCACTCTTCCTCTTCATGCTACCCCGTGCCAGCTGCCTAACAAGAAGGCAACTTTCTCTGGCAAACTTAAGCAGATCACACCAGAAGACAAAACAAGCCCACATAATCTCCTCCTGGCTGAAATAAAGAAGGAACTTTTTTTACAAAAGTAACAAGATACTGAACACTGTTTAAATTGCACAAATAAAATAAACATTACACTTAATAAATGAAAAACCCCACTATTACAAAATGACAACATTAAAGAATAATTGAGACTGATGCAACCAGTATACACAATATGCTGTTGCTCTAAAAATAAATTCTCTTAGACCACTATTTGTGCAGTTTATCAAATCTCTCTGGAAACTAAGATATACGCTTGCATCTACATAATTTAAACAGTAGTTATCTGAATTTTTATGCATGACTAAAATATATTTTTAAAGGGTAAGAATCTTGACAAAGATAGGCCTACAGTTAATCAGCTCCCTCAATTTTATTGTGAATAATACTACTGCTATTCTTTATGTAACTCCTGACTATGTCTATCAACTTTCCCTATAATAAGTTCAGAGCCTGACTAATTAAATCTACATTTAGCAGGCATCTTTAATACACCAAGTTTCTAAAAATGGGGGGTGGGTAGAGGGTGACAACAACAACAGATGGACACTATGGCTACTCAGAGGACAGAACATCAAGTAAATAGCGCATACAGAAAATTGTGCAGTTTGAGTCTGACATGGTCTGTTCTGGCTCATCAGTTGGCCAATCTATCAGTGCACACCACTCACGACTGTCTTACCAGAATACAGGCAGGGGACGCAGGAATTTAGGACCTGATAAATAGTGAGTGGGGAATTGGATGTTTTATGAGAGGTTGAGGCCATAGGAGACAAAAACTGGGACTATCATAGTGTAGGAAGGAAAAAATGTATCTTCAATGAGGGATACTAAACTACAGAAGAATTATCTTCTGTCACTGATCTTACCCTTAAAAAAAAAAAAGTAACAACGTTGAATACCGATTTTAAAATAGAATCTATTACTATTAAAATGCTTGAGACCTACAGAATCAAGCCAGCTGCTTATGCAACATAATAACACAGCAGAGACAACTATGTAAATTTGCTCTGCATCACATGATCAACATGTTTCAGCTATGTTTTTGAAAGGTCACAGAGAGGGAATGGATCACTTCAAGGAACTTCTAAAACCGCCTCCTACTACTAGATACACAATGCTTTCTGCAAGGCAAACATTTGTTCACCTGAAAGATGATTTCAGCTGCCCAAATCTAATTATTAATTAGTGAACAATCACCTCTAACTGAAGAGTTTTTAACCTTTACTTAGTGACTGTAAATTTTAACTGATAACTTGAAACAGAAAGGGCCACGCCATCACAATGATGCTACAGAGTGGCTGACCACCAACGAAACAAAAAATAGGTAGCTGACAGTGACCACACACTGACCTCTAATCCACCTGTTAACACCATCAATCACAAGTTACTGACTCATCTTATGACTGTAATCAGGGTAATTAGGATTGTCCTTTTGCGATTTTTTTGTTCTCAAAGAAATCCCAAAGGATATTTTTCTGGCAATAACATTTCTGCTGAAGAGCATGAGATGACTACACTCTTCCTCATTTTATTCTCGCTTGTATATTCTGAATTAATTATCACTGAAGGACAGAATAAAATATTCCAGACATGTTTCATACACTCGGTTTTTACATAATTTTATCCTACTTAAGAAATACCCATACAAGGTGTCTCAGGTAGAAACTGGGGAAAGAACAAGTTGGTTGAAGTTGAACCTCAAGCTGATAAATAATCATTAGGATATGGGGAAAGCAGCTGAACTGTTTTGGCAGAGTGTGCATCTCTTCCATTGACTTAGTCTTTTCAAACAGTTGTCGTGGACTCTTGCTGGCTTCCCCAAGCGGGCAGCGGCAGTTTAGCTCTCTTCAGACATGACTTGTTCCAGCCTAAGCTGTACCTCTGTTTTTTTCTGAGAACAGACTACCACTCCCCACTTTGGTCCAAGATAACTTCAGTGACAACATACAGGACACAGAGCACAGCCTTTAAACACAGCATAGGTCCAAAATTGCACCTTTTAGGTAACTGCTGTGATATTTGTGTTTCAGAGTTTTTAGCTTCCTCAGGGACTGACACTGGCGCCAGTGCTGTTTATTGTCTTTATTACTAAAATGATGGATGATAGGGGAGAACATATTGTCAGCAAGTTTGTGGACAATACCAAAAATGAGGAATGTGGAATAGGCTGGAAGCCAGGGTCTAGACTGGCTGAACAACCTCATGAAGATCAATGAATGAAAATGCAAAGTCTTGGATATGGGCTGGAATAACCCTGTACAGCAATAGAGGCTGGGGACGGGTGGTCTAAAAAGCAGTTTTGCAGAAAAAGACCTGGGGATTCTGGGGGACAACAAATTGAATTTGTCAGCGCTGTGCCCTTACACTGAAGGAGGCCAACCACATGCTCGGCTGTATTAGTAAGAGCACAGCCAGCAGGTTAAGAGCTGTGATTCTGCCCCTCCACTTGGAGCACTGTGTCCAGCCTTGGGCTTCCAGTCCAAGACACAATGTCATCCCTTATTACACACATTCATGGCCCAACAGGATGGCTAACAGGCTGCAACACCCCTACGAGGAAGGGGTAAGACAGCTGGTTTGTTCAGCTACTGCTGTCCTCAAGGACAGAGATGGACTCTTCTTGAGGGTGCACACAGTAGTAAACAGCAACAGACATAAGCTGGAACATGGAAAACTTCAACCAGGTACAAGGAAACAGGGTGGTGGTTGTTGTTAGGTAGTTGGTTTTTTTGTTGTTGTTGTTGAGGCAGCTACCTGAAGAGGTTGCAGAATCTCCAGCCTTGAAGACGTTCAACAGTATGAACTACACAAGCCCCTGAGCAACCTTCTGTAACTGGATGGGCTGTGAGCAACCCTATATGACCTCTAGAGGTCCCTCTAACCTACGTGATTTTATTTTTTTTTTTTGAATCTAAGAAATACTGTACTTCCATACCTAACTTTACTGAGGTAGAACCCAAAGCAGAGGGTCAGAAATAGAGCAGCCCAGTAATGCTATTGGAGTAAAAATGGCAAGTCACCTATGTGAAGCTCCAAAAGAATGACTGTATGAATGTAGATAAGGATTTATGCAAGAAAATTATCAAGTTTTAGAGGTATCTACTTTTGTTTTAAATAGTTAAAATAAATGCATCTACTATCACCCAGAGCTTTTCCTCCAATATCTACGAACAGTGGATATATTTGGCCCAAGCCAAAAACTCTTCTTGCCAGTCAACAGTCCCTAAGGGCTGACTTGGGCTTCAGTTGTTACTGTCTAAAATTAAAGATAAAGCTAACATTCAAGTGCAATTTTTTTCAGCATAATTTTTAAAAAGTTGGCCCAGAATCACAGTACATAATACATAATTCATCTCTAACTGATCTCCCCAAAAGAGTGAAATTTTTCATCAAAGAAAAATTTGACTGCTTTTTCTCTGCCAAAGCTGTTCATCTTCTCACTGACATATCCTGGAAGCTGGCATACAAACCAAAACCATTACAATGTCTTAATTTGATTAACTGGAAAAAACTGAAAGGGAAGAAGGAAGAGTATCACACCACACATTATATACAGTGTTCTTTAATCAATTTTGTTGATAGCTGTTGATGCAAAAAAAATTTATTCAACTGCTGTGTCACCAAATACATTGTCATTAAGACTCACTCGAGAATGAAGAGCTGGGTCTCCTCATCTGCATATTGATGGCACCAAAGCACTGATACCTGGTTCACATAGCATATTAACGACAAAATAATGAGCAGTCCAGTAAGGGCAGTGCAGGTGCACAGTCTCAGATGAGACAAACACTTGTCTGTTACAAATCTGACACATCTGAGAAGGCTTTTTTTTTTTTTTTTAAATCTGTAGTACAACTAGAAAGTATCCAAGAACAGGACTGGATATGGCTTGCTGCCATCATCTCAAGTATTTTTACAATAAAAAAAGGAAATCCAACAAGGTCTTTAATAATAAGCAGCAATAACTTGAGAATAGGTAGGCCCAGATTCAGTGTTTAAAGCTAAACAGAAGTTTGTCTTCCACATTTGCTTTTCTGGATACTTTCCTTGCAAGTATCTTAAGTTCTGTTTCTAAACCAGTTCCCTCTCCTTGACAATAATGCAAGTCTTTCCTCATATCTTAACAACTTCCTGTTTGCAAAATGAATTTAAATGAAATGCAGCACCGTTTCCCCTCTCCATTCAGATTTTTACTGATATAATTTTCATTGGCAATATCTTCCAAGCAGAATGGTGAATGGTCCTTGAGTACAGTATTTTTTAAAAGGCAGCTACCATTGCAGTAAAGGATGTTGAACTGATGATCCTAGAGACAGATCTATTACTTCACAGAACAGATACAAGAGGTATAAAGAAAGTATAAGGTGCTACCTTCCTGCCTGTGACTTTACCAATAACATGAGGACAATAATTACTCTAAACAAGAAATTGTTCCAAATTTCTATTTCCATTCAATCTTCTGTTTATCTGCTGAGGCTTGAAACAATTCCTTCAGGTATGATGTTACCTATTACAACCATGAAAAACAGAAACTTTACAATTTTTTTCACATAAGCCACTGAATAACTAGAAATCATGTGGAAAAGGAAGACAATTACATTGGACATATAGCAGTGGATTTATGGGGAGAATCTCACATCTGCTGCTATGATCTGTGTGTTGAAGAAAGTAGAATAACAAACTGATTATTTACTTATTATTTTGGGCATTGAGTTTTCTAAAATTTTGCAGAAGTCCAATCTTAAGAGGATGTAAGTCATGACATTCAACTTCTTCCAAGAATCTATATAAGGCTGCTGACGATTGTGTTACTCTGCCCCCATCACCTCTTCAAGTAAAAGAAGGTTCTCTACTAAATGTTTACCTGTGTTCTATGACCTTGCTTAGGGATACTATTTTTCATCCATTTCCCTCAATACTATTCTTTTGTAATAACAATAATGTTTCCCACATACATGACTACATGGCACACACAAAATGTGTAGTATGTAAAGCAACATACTTGTTCTAGAAGAGATAATCTATAAATAAATCTGAACTTTCCTTTTAGTTACTGAGTGCATACATAAAGCTTCAGGCAGTACCAATAAGGCATCCAAAAAAGCTGAATGTCTTTGAAGAAATCTCTATGCTGATTTCTTCAGAATATTTTTTATTTTGTGAAGTTGACTAATGGAGCAATAGGACAAGAACAACACAGAAAAGTCAGCTCAACAGCAATGACAAAATAAAAATACACACTTTCTCTATGCTTCTCATAAATGATAATGTACTGTTTGAGATCTTCTAACAATAACCATGAAATACTGCAGAGAGCCATACCCAGAAAGTGAGATAAGGACTATTATGACATACATGTTGCTTTATCATTGAATGCTCATGAAGAAAATTAGATCCATTCAAGCATTCCAGTTGGGAAGGTTGTCACACACTAGTGGCCAATGGTCAGAATACAGAATATAAATCTTCCTACATTTTTGAGCTATTTGGTTGTCCAGGCTACACATTACCAGTAAAGCATGGTGTTTCTACACACACTGCATCAGTGATGACAGCAACATGCAGGTCTTAACTGTAGTCAAGAAATCATTTTCAGAGCAGGCCCCTGGAAAACACACTATGGAAAACCACCTCTTCTAGTAGCTATTCTACTTCAGAAGACTTAAAATAAAAAACCTTCCTTCCTTTCTTCAATACAGACAACTCATTTTGAGAGATGAATGCAATATGCTTCTGTTAGTTTCCTTCTTTATGACGCATCTTTAGAGATATTTTAGAAAACCCAGAAGAAATTCCCTGAAAACTGTAGGCAGATATGAATACTGATTGGTGAGTTTTTCAAAACAATGCTTTTTTGCTTGCTGTTTCCTTAAGAGTATTTTGAAGTTTAAACAATCCTGAAGATCCTTGATCAAAAGTTTGGTGAAGTTTGATGTCTTCTAAAAAAAATAAAATACGTAAAGCTTGTACTAGTTTCTTAAAATGAAGCAGAACTTACATCACTAAATGCCTCAGTGAATAGTCTTTCAGTCATTTTCTACCAATGCTGGTATAAAAGCTCTCCTAAATCAAGTACTACTAAAAGAAGGCTAACTTTGACTAACCCTTTATTCAAATGTTACAGCATTCAGATGGTAAGAGAGCTTCAGCATAACGGAACGCCAGTTCTATCCAAGTCATAGTATATAAGAAGAAAAGATGCACAGAAAAAAATTGAAAGGAACAGAAGAAAATGAGGTGCAAAGAGCTGCTTTATAGGATAGACAAACTCTGGAGGACTCTTCAACCACAACAGGATATGCCTTCTGAACAAGAACCTTTGGATTACCAGACCTGAACAACTAAGTAGAGTTCATGTAGAAGTGAAGGGAAAGACCACCACTGGATTATATCAGCACTGGAATATATCAGCCATGGCCAAATGCAGCTGTCTGAGAGCATCAACAAACAGGGTGCAATCAGTACAGTGATGTATTGCAACTTGAATACATTAGTTGTTAGAGTGAAGTTCCTATACAACATCTTAACTGGTCTGGCACTACTACCTACCACTGCCTTGATTTGCCTTTAACATGCAAGCCATACCCAGTCTACTGCCAAAATATTCTTTACAAGTGCTGTTATATGAAATCAAGCATTCTAGCTCTTTTTCCAAGGTGTAATAATTATTTCAGTTGATGACAACATTAACTGTACCCCCCTTTAGGCTTAAGGGCTTTTGTAGTCTCCCACAAGAACTCTTGATTTTGTAACCTTTTTCCAGTCTGAGAATTCTGTAACCCTTTTAGCATTGATCTCATCCAGAAAGCCCAGACTCCTCCTAGGCTTCCATCTCTTAAGACTCTGCCTATGAGTTCTGGAGAGTTGTCTGCCCAGTTGGCTCCCTTCTCAAGAGCCTGACCCAGAAATTCATATGCTGCAGTACTTCCCAAGAGTCCTTGTTGCTAACTAATATCCCCATGACATAATCTCTGGATTGATTCTCCCTGAGAAATCAGCTATACAAAACTTTGATGAGGCTGAGGTCTAACACCCAGAAAGGGCAACCTGTTAGAGTCTCCTAATTGCAATACCATTATTTCTCCCAGGGAATATCAACAGCTAATGAAGGTGTATAAACCTCCTCAGTTCCACCTTTTCCTCCAAAAAGCTATGTATGATTTTCTTTTCTGGCAAGGAGCACTTACCCTGCTGCCCCTGCGGTGTTTGTGAGATGATGAACTGTGCTGGCTGCAAGTTGGTTGTTGGATGCACCAACACAAACTGTTGCAGGTTGAGATTCTGCTGCTGAAGCTGCTGCAAGTGCTGCAAATCCTTAAGGAAACGGGAAGGAAGAAAAAAAAAAAAGGAAAAAAGACAGCCGTGTGTTAGACATTTAAGTCAGCTGTGATTCCTAATTTAACTAGATTTCCCATCAACCAGTTACATTCTACCATTTAGAGATAAAAATAGATGTCAAACACAGTTCTGCTACTAAATGCCTTTTAGACTGGCAATATGAATTTCACTGTCCTACAAAAAAAAAACAAAACCAGAAACTGCTTACCAAATAACCCAGCAGAGTATTTACAACGCTGTTCTGCTTTTAAAATAAAATAATAACAATAATCAGTTGCCCACCACCACCAAAAGTTTTCAAATAATTTAGACTTGTCAGCACTTGCATTTCTCAGACTTATTTTTTGCAGATGCAACTCCGCTACAACATTCACTGTTGACAAATCAAGCACATTAGTTAGGAGCTATTTTTGTTCATAACAATCTGCAATTACCATTTTAATTAGCAACAGGAAATCAAAAAATTACAGATTCCTAGTTTGCATTCTGGTTGTTCACGTCAAAATTTGGGAAGCAGCTAACCCAAATAGTAAACAAACATATTTGATTAGTTTTGAATCAAATTACAATAAGCTTAGTAGACATGGCTGCAGTTAAGGTTAAAAAGAATAACCCTAAATGCTGCACTATTGTAGAACTCTACTTTTATGTATTTAAACCATTCAGAACTGTTAATTTTCTATAATTAAATGATGGGTCTTGATGTAAATGCTAATCTCTAAGAAACTGAATCATCAAGAAAAATGGTTCAACTTGTTGTTTAGCTGGAGAATGAAAACAGAACTACTTTTAAAAAAATCCCACAACACTAGCCTTTTTCTTTTCTGCAGAAAGGAAGATAATTGAAGAAAATTGAAGCACACTGTAAAGACAACCAACTGAGCAGTGGATATGAAAGTTATTCATATGCATGTGCAGAATCTATCTTCCCCAGAAGAAGCTATTTCAAAATACCCGCTACCTGTCAAGCGGGTAGATAAGAGTCAGAAGTATCTCCCATACTTACAACCTCCAATTAAACAAACAAAAAGCCTCCCAAAACTTTCTTTCAGATAAGTTGCTCAGATATGTGAGTATCTGTTTGCTGACAGATACCCTCTGCTGGGTCCACCTGTGTCAAAAGACATTAACAATGCCAGCCTACTCCTAAACCAGTGCTCAGTCCGACTGCTTGAATGGAGCTGCTCATATTAATTGAAGTACTTTAGGAGGTATGTTAAAGTGAGCCAGACTAACAACGACCTGCTTCTTCAGGCTTGTAAACTAACCCCAACGCATTTTGACTGATGCAGGTTACAGAGCACAGGCACAAGCTACTCTACCAGCAGATGTGAAAGGCCATTAACTGCCAGCAATGGAGATGGTGATGAAAAGTCAGGACACACCAACAACGATAACTTTTTATTTAAATGATACAACCATTTGCAGAATATATGTATCTGTCTGTGCCCTTACATTATTTTAAAGATGTTAAACTAAGACTTAAAAGCTGCAACAACCTTCTGAGGAGGAGGTGGGGAGGACAGGAGTGTCGGTGGGTGGAAAGGAAGACTAGGGAGTTGAAGAGCCTGTTGATTTATGAGACCACAAACACGCATTACAAGAAAATGACTACTTAACCTGCATTATAAAGATGCTGGCCATCAATCACTGAGGCAACGTTGTCATGTTAAGTCAAAAGCAGGCAGTGTAATAATATGGTAGACAGACACCAGATGGCATTGACCAAGCAATGCCCTTTAAGAAATGGAAACTTTTATTTTACAAGAGAATGGTAAGATAACAAAAAAGTGCCCCCCCAGGACAACAAAGTGTTTTGAAAGTTGATAGTATTGTTTGCTTTCAGAAAATTTGAGTACTGCAACCATTCCTATGAAATCAAGGCCAATTTCCTTTCTTAACAAAAAAAGATATCGACTCACTCCATTTTTTTTTTCCAGGAACATTCCATGGTTCTTCTGGCTTTGTGTCAAAGTTATATTGGGCTGAACTGCTACTTAAAAACTCCTCCTAATTCTTAAGCCCAATGTAGCACACAGATCTCCACTCATTTATTCACTGATATTCACTACTCCACCGGTTATCTTTGCAACCCTCCAGCACAGAGGGGCTCACACTGAATTGCATGTGAGGACTAGATGCAGAGGAACAAACAGAAAGAGTAGGGCAAGGTGACTAAGGCTGAGAACCCTGTGTGGAAAAAAAGAGAAATGAAGAGAGGCTGAAGGATGAAAATACAGCTGGATAAGAAGAAAAAAAGAAGTATAAACCCAAAAGGTAGAATTAGGAAGAAAGTTTTGAAGAAAAAAGTAGGGACAGAAATAGGTTGAGGGCCTCCCCAACTAAAGAAAGCAAATGAAAAATCCCTAGATGACCTAGCAGACCTCAAATGATTTGAAAAATCGCCACAGGAGACAGAGTTATGTACAAGAAAGAATACAAAGAAACAGGACAGGGTATATGGTAGTGTATTTGGAAGATCAAAGAGGAGAGGTTTTTGTTTAAGACCAAAGTATTCACAACATAGGGTACCCAGCTAAAACATGGCAGCTCTTATCATCAGACTTTTACACTTTAATATGAGAAAACTGTTTTTAAATCAAGGCCTCAGGATAACTGATATAAGCAATCTTATTCTCTGCATCTGCCTCTAAATAGTATCTTGGCTGAGTCTTATTTAAATACAGAAATATAATTATGTACTGCAGAACAGAAGTGATACCTCCAAGGCTAATCGCTCAAATAGCCCTATCAGTCTCTCAAATTCATTTGAAATCCAACTTCATTTCTACCTCGGGAAAGTTTTAGTATTTTGTTAATTGTCACACTACAATAAATCCCCCAAAAGCAACCGTGCCAACAACACCGACACAGTTTTCCTAGGCTGTTTTTTGTTTTCTGAATTGTCAACTCTATACTAGCACAAGTACACAAAGAGATGGACAGACTTTTGTGGAAATACACGTCTTCTGGTGCTTCCTAGCAAGTTAGCAAGATCAAAGCAGTCCAATTCCTACCTCAGCGGAATAATTTGCCAAGAAAAGTGGAACAACTTGATATGAGGATTTTTTTTTTTTTAAATCTCAAGTTCTAAATTCAATGCCATTATCTCAAGTTAGAACTTCACTAAACTTCAGCATCTCTGCCATTTTGATATTTACCTCATATAAACACTGACGATAGATTCTGAAAACAAGAAGTTTGCGAAAAACTCCTAAATTTGGTACAACTGTTCAGTGATGATTTAGCATCAGCCTAGCAGCAGCAGCACTAACATCTTACCAGATTTCTGCAGCAGATATCTTACATTAACTGCAGCGCACATTAAAGAAGTCATGCTTGTGCAATTAGTTAATTAAAATAAATATGGTAATCCCCCTGCTGCAGAGACCTGCCAGTTAATCAATTATTCAAAAATCATCAAATAAAATAAATACTCAGCTATTTGTATAATCAGCTATGTGTTTACAACAGCAACACAAAGCTGAGCACTGTTCATAAACCAGTGTTGAGACAGGTCAAAAACCATAGTGTTATCCAACTACGAACTTAGATGGTTGAAGTTTTCCATAAAACATCTCAAATGATGTCCAACAGCTGCACAAATTATGCCCTGCACTTTCATCGTAACAGGAAGCTAAAACAATTTAACCAAGCTAACTTACAAATCAGAATAACCTATCCTAAAAGAAATTGTTAAATCAAACATTTAAGAGATTAGGAACCCCAGAAAACAAGTGCAACTTAAATTTGTTCCACTTGTGCTACAAATACATGTTATATGGTGGCAACTACATGGTCACATGCCATTTTTCCATAGAGCCTTTAGCTCATTCAAGCACACAAAACAGACAATGTTCACTTCAGAAGCTCCTGTTTGATGGCACATGCTTGATCTTTTCAACTCTACTCAAAGCCTTCTCTGAAGGCTTTGCAAGTTCTGGAGAAAAACCCAGTGCTAAATTAGTAGTTGTAAGTGCTTCACACATTTTCATAGCCTCCCACTGAAGTGGAAGAACATGATAGCAACATCTCACAAATGCACAAAAATGCCTCTGAAAATATCAACCATGTTGGCTGCATATTTGACAAACGTAAAGCCAGAAAGTTCAAGGTACAGATTTAATATGAAATTTTAACTCAGCACTTCAGTGTACCAGACCTCACTATCTTCAGCTGTACACCTGGAGGATAAGAGGCACACAACTATGAATCACTTACATTTAGGTTAAAAGGTTGCATAATATCAGATGGGAGTTCTTGACAGACACATGGAGAGATGCTAGAAGCTAGTCATCAGCTTCCTTGACGCAGACATTTTCTATTCTTTTGTTGAAATAAATCTGTCTTATTGGCTACATACAAAGGCTTAACAAAATTAAGAGATGGTCTTGGGAATTCAGTTTCCTTGAATGTTATGTCCTTGAGTCATCTCCAGATCATGACAGTGAATTGGGATCCTTTGCTAAAAGTAGTCAGATTTGGTCATGTGACTCAAGTGTCACAGTGCACCAAGAGGCTGTGGGCAACATCAGTACTGGCCTTTGAATCTGGGCTTTTGGTATGGTCTCACAGTGGACTCTGTAAGGACTGCCAGAGGTCAGAACCTTTAGACCAACACCACAGAGCTTGGCTTCAGCTAATAAAAAAATGATTACAGAACCAGGCTCCACAAATAATTGTGACATTTCCAGTCTTTTACTTAATCAGTCCTTGCCTTCACTTCTTAAGACAATTCACCCCAGTTGAATGCAAGCGAAAATAGTCTGAATAGAAAGTGTCAGACAGTCTTAAAAAGCTGCTCACGGTAAGAAGCAGTAACCTTGGAGATTACATACCCAACATAGCTTACACAGCTAGACTAATCAAACTGAAATATTGCATACCGAGAACCTTACTCCGTGGAGAGATGGACCCCAACGCTGAGGATACAAACACCTACAAGTAGGCTCACGATGCCTGTGCTCTACATTCAGTAACCCTTGCCCCAAAGACTGAGCCTGTTCTGTGTTGAAACTCCTAAGTGTTGAGTCAGTGGTGCTGCATTCTCAACACTGAACTAAGCCAATACTGGAAGATTCAGGAGGATCTTTGCTGCTCCTACTAATCAGAATTTCCTTGGCAGGCAGTTCTTCAGAATTAAGAATTAATGGTTCTTTAGCAACAGGCCATAAAACTAGACAGATTCTGACACCAGACTCAAGATTTTCTGGCAAGAAAATCTGGCGATATTTTCTCTAGACAAACAGGAATGCTAATTCTTTGTCACTGAACTCTGAGCATTAAGCACCAAGCCAAGTTAGCACACACACCTGTCAAGTCAAGTTACCTTTCTTCAGCTCTGTCATTCTGTTGTTTAGACCTATGAAGCCTCTTTTGTGGTATGTGGGTATTTCTTCGCATACATAGGTCTCAACAAGTTGCATTTCTATGGGCATCTTTCTATACCCATTTTCCTCCCTTTCACGCTAACTACAAGGAGCGAAATACAGAAAATACTGCATCTGGTCAGATCCTGGAACTAATTCAAAAGCCCAGTGGAAGTGATAAGCAGCTGGTTTACACTCTTAGCTATATACCTATCAACCTCACAGCTAAGGATGAATGAGGAAAGACTAACAGTACCTCAAGGATTCTGGAAACTCACTGAATAAGGAATAAAAATATTACTTCCATGATGCAATTTGTCAAACTTCATTTTCCACCCTCTCAAGCCTCAAGGCTCACCTGTGCAATCTGTATTGGCTGAGATAGAGGGATCTGCGTCATCGGCGTTGCAGCAGAGGCCGAGATGGTGGCACCAGCAGCGCTGTGCTGCTGACTGGCTGAATGCTGCACTGCAGCTGCCAGCAACTGTGCCTGCGCCTGTTGTAGCAATAACTGTTGCTGGGCTGGCGTCAATGTGAGCTATAAATAATTAGAAAACAGCCATTAATAATGGAAAGAGCCACTTCAGCTACAAAGTCATTAACTAGCCCATTACTAGTTATATTAACCAGACATTCTGAGAACTATTACTACAGTTCAGCCATTAACTAGCCAATGACTTTGGCCTTAAATAAGGTCAGCTGGCTACTCAACAGATTCTATGAATCAACCTACCACAGAACTGACATAAAACAAACCACATGAACGGAAACATTTGCACTTACTGGAACCCACAGAACCTAAATTTACTTCTAAGTTTTCTCCACAACTCTACCAGGATGTTCAGGAAAAAGGTAATTAAGTAGCAAGCAAAAGAAAAGATTTAGTATTGCCAGGACTTGAAAGGAAATTTACACCCAGCAGAACAGCAAGTGATTAGCCAGATGAATGAGAAGCAGGAATGCTGGCTATGGCCACTGAACAAACTGATAACACCCCAGCTGCTTCACATTAGCATGAATCCCTGCCATATTCCATCATTTCCATTATGCCCTAAGATATAAGTAAAGAACATGAGATCCATTTGTTTCTCTCCAAGTCTCCCCATCTGCTTTTTTTTTTTTTCCAAGCTCCCCTATTTGTTTTTTTTTTTTTTTTATTATTATTATTAAATAGAATAGAGTTGGCAAGTTTACATCCCTTTCGTTTCCCAAACACACATTATCTCTGTGAAACAGGTGGCAGCAGTCTCTCCTTTACATGTAAATGAATCCTGATGCCCTTATTTACTACAATCCATATCTGCACAGGCCTGGAGTCCTATGTTCCACTACTGCAGACATTCTTAAAATAAAGCAAACTAATTTTTCTGAGAATGAGAAAAAAATAAGTTATTACAACAGTCTCATTATTAAAACTTTCAAATTTAATTAACCAGAAACTATGTAGGGTGGTGTCTGCAATTTAACTTACTAGAAGATTTAACAATTGAACATGAAATTAAGACATCATTTCGTTTAACTGTAGAGATGACCTAACCTAACACTTCAAATTATAAATACATCGCTAGAACAACTGCCCTAAATTCCTTATTAACACATAAACTTACAGCTGCAAAGCTGATTACATTGAAGCAAGCTCTCTAACCGAATCAGCCCATTCACAAAACTTGCTCTTTTTTTTTAAATGACTAAAAGCATTCAGAACAATTTAGAAATATCAATAATTCTTAAAAAACAGCTATCCCATAATTCATCTGAAAACCTTGCAATTAAAAACTCAAAATTGGTAGGTTAAAACAGAAGGGTTGAATAAGCTTAAGGCACAGACCAACATAGTTACTTAAAACAAAATGTGTATGAGAAGAGAAAATTAGTGACAGCAGTTCCATCACTTTTGTTCATCATCGTAACTCAGGTATCCAGTAAGATTTAGTCTCATGTTCACATGCCTCATTTTAATCTTGCAACAACACAAAAATTCCTCTTTATGACATGTGACTTTATTTGTACACAGCAGCTTTTAATTTTATTGCAGAATTCATCTTTTTTGGATGCAAATACTTTGCAACAAAAAACAGATTACTTAAACTGTGCTTCTCTAAAGGAAAATATTTTCTGGTCCCTTTTTCACTCAAGCTTCTTCCTATGTTAAAGGAAATGACTGTAACCTTCACTGACAATTCTACGAGGACAGCAATACTGCCATCGTTTGCCAGACAGGAGGCTTACTACAGGGATTTTGGCTAAATCTTACCCCGGTGATCTGTCCTCCGGCCAGCATGAGCTGGGTCTGGGGTATGGCCGCCTGCACTGAAGGCTGCTGGGAAGGCTGGCTTGGCTGCTGAGAGTCCCCAGATTCTTCATTAGATTTAGACTAGGAAGAAAAAAAAGTACAACTCTTTATAGTGTAAAACAGATGTTAATGTATAACAGTGCTATCTCGGCACTGCACAATAAAAATCTTTCATCTGCATACAAAAAGCCCTTGGGTTTGTTTTAAGAGTGGGTTTAAGCAATGGCTCTGTGTGCCCACCATCTCAGCTATGATTGCTCAAACATGTCTGTAGGTAATGCAGTTTATACAAAACAAAAAGACTCAGGTCTTTTGTGACTCTGACATTACTTTCAGATCTCATTTCATTTTATGCAATACAACTGAAGCTGACACTACCTTGCACCATAAAAAAAGAAAAGGTTGTTAAAATTATTCATTGCCTAAAATCCGGAACAATGGAACAAGGGAAAGGAGATTGTGTTTCCATTTTCTGTATTTGCATCCTGCACCTCTAAGTCATTATATTGTTGGCTTATAGAGAACTGGTTTGAGAAATCCTCACAGGTTTATCCACTTACAGCAAAATGCATAGTACATACAGTGCTTCTAAATAATCAAAGTTCAGCATTTATTTAATTGAATGCTGTTTATTTTAAAAGGTTTGTTTTGTTTTGTTTTTTTAAACAGAAGAAATTGTGAAGACATGAGGGAGGAAATGTAAGTGCATGAAGAGGGGGAGAGAGTTTTATGATAATTAAAACTGGTTATGCAGAACATTAAAATTCTGCATAGATTTGCATATTTTCCACCACCTGTTTTGGGGACTGCAGAGCAGGCTAATTAACATAAAGGCTCTGATTAATTCTGCCAGTCATTGAGCGATAATTACAGCGCAGGACTGTAAACATTCTGCACTGGAGATACAGCCTGTTTGCCAACATCTCTCCCAGGGATGGAAGTTTACCATGGCAACCAAGGCAATTTTCTGCCTCCTTCCTCTTAGAAAGGAAGGTCACTATACCTCCTCTTCTTTCCAAATTGTTATTATGTATAAGTGGGTCCACATTCTATTGCATTTCATGTAATGCACTACCTACATTCTTTAATAACAAGCAATACTGAAACCGGTTTTCAATAAAACTATGTCCCTTGCCCCTTAATATACTACTGAGAGGAAGCGGCGCATTAACCAATACACTGAAGTGTTCAGCATTGTAAGAAGTTTGAAAGCTTTGTTGTCTGATGTACATTATTAAACAATTACTCTGACTTATTTTGAAGTTACTACGTGTTATTTACACAAGCAATCTATATTAGTCACATTACACAGCTAATGCTACATTATATTCCTACGTTCAGCTACCAGAAATAAGGACAATTTGGAAAGTAATAGTCACTATATTTTAAATAAGTGGAAGAACACGAAATATTCCTGGAGTTTTACAGTTTTCACTATACATTACAACACCTGACTGAAATTCAGAATAAAATGATAATCACTGGATATTTTAACCATCTCAGTTTCTGAATGCTTACAATGCTGATCCTAATTTAGAGTTGTGAAACTATTATCCCTCTATACCTATCACTTGCAAGACCAGTCAAAATGAGGAAACATAGTAATATGTCATAGGTTCAAAGCCATCTCTAACAGAACCAACAAGCTGTTTGGAAAGAAGAATGAGAGAAGGTCAAACAGCAGAAGGAAACAGTCTTTACCTGTACATTTAAGGACTGAGCAGCAGCCTGTAAACTTGTTCCAGCGAGCTGGACCTACAACACAGTGCAAAAACGGAAGTGATGTTGAATCCACAGAAAACAGTGTAAGAAGGAGCCCCTCCAAAACCACAAAAAACTGCCCCATAACCAATGCCTGCCCGTCTAACACTTGAATCATTGAAATATAGGGGTTGTGCTCCAGATAAAACAAAAAATATGTACGACTCTTTCAGTGTTATTTGTCTACCTCTTGTGGAAGGTATTCCTGCCTAGGAATCCAGATATTAAAGTGAAATTCAGTAGAAATAAAGCATTTTGGGGTGGACAGTAACTGTTCCAATTACTGTATAAAAATCCACAGTTCAGGGGAGAGTGCTAAGCTCTACTTATTGTCCTGCTAATATTTCAGAATGGGTCTTACCCTGAATATGTACACTGCATTCACCCACTTCCTTACATGACAGAGGAGCAATCACCTGCATAGCACAAAACCCACAGCATAAAACTCTTTCAAGGATCAACCCATTCAAGTATTTGCAGTCCTCAGCTACTGGAAATCAGACTACCTTAATACAGAGGACTGGAAACACTTCACAAAGGTGGTATTGATTCAGGTATACTCAAAACTTGAATTCAATGTTTGTGATTAACAGCCAGGTCCAAAGAAGTTCTTGTGTTGTTACCAGAAAAGAAACTGATGTTTCAGAAAACGAGATTTTTAAAGTGTCATTTTATCTATAATGGGAATTTTTCTCTGTATAACAAATGCTAAGTTTTCATTTACTGAAGACTGTTTTAATCAATCTCTCCTTGTTTCTACTACCACTCCTAGTATAAAGAAGGAATGCTATGTAATTAATTACCAACACTTTCAAAGGTCAGAGTAACAGCCTGCAGTGAAGTCCATCTCTGACCATGTTTGAAAACCACAGCTCATTTGAAAACCAAGCAACACATAAGGATAAAAAAAAACAAAAACAAATCATAATGCAATGCTCTGGCCTCTATGAAAAGATGTCCCCATGCAACATGTATCACAAAAGTGTCAACATATCTGTAAACATAGGAAGGAGAGTTTTAATTTAAATCAGTAACTGATTATTTGAACAGGCAGCCCTAAAGAGTCACTTTGGGAGTATTTCCTACTGCTCTGGATGAAGTCCTACTACACTTACTAAGCACGTTCTCTATATAAGTAAACACTCTCAGTAAACCTCTTCCTCACCACAAGGAAAGTACAGTTTGCCAGTTGATGTAATCTGAGCTTTTAACATGAATTAAGAGCAGACAATAATCTAAAAAATAATATCCTATTGTTCAAAAGAATAGACACAGAAATAAATGTTTTCATCAATTACATAATGATAAAAAATTCAAAAAGACCAAGTGAAGCGCACTCGGGTGCAGCCAGAATATTCCTGAAAGTCTCTTTGAATGCAGTTTGGACACCCCTTCCACCACACAACAGACATTTTCTAATTAGGAATTAAATTGCTCCTGAATGTTGCCTATATCCCAATATTTTGTATTACTCTGGAGGAAAGCACTGTGTGTTAAGGCTGAATAACATCCCACAGAGAGCAGTCGTACCAGAAGAGAATAGCCAGCTTTAAAGTAAAGTCCCACACACCCACGGGTGCATAAAAGAATAGTTGAGATATTTCTTTGAACTAGAGTTTTAAGAAATTAATCACTTTATCAAACATGAAGTTATAAAGACCCCGATAACTGTTTAAATAAATACGTTTCCAGAGCAAGATAAAGCACTGTGGTAAATAAAATTATGCAGTCCTCCATCAATATAACAAAATGAAGACTAAAAACAACCAACCAACAACAATGAAGAAAAAAGCAGCCCCCACAAAACTCTTCAGGACAGCTGTATCTGTCTCCATGTTAAACACAAACTGACAACCCACAAAAACTAGTCAGCTTCTCTACACAAAAAGGCAGCCTACAGAAACCCATTGGTTCAGCAAATCCAAATGCTGACACTCCTACTTAGGTCCCAAATAACCCAATCCACTAGGAAAACCGTAATTTATAGGACAAGATGTGTTGAATGTTCCATACAATAAAATGGCAGTTCCAAGCTTTTTTTTAGGAGGGCATAAAAGCTTCAGTAGCTCAATTATACCACAACAACTGTGCAACCCCAGACCTCAAGCATTCAAGGTCAGCCAATTAGTTACAGTATTTTAAACTTTAAACTTGGTGCCAAGGAAGGAAAAGAAATTAGGACATTTGTTTTCATACATCAAGTAAGATCAGATAAAAAAACTATCAAAAAAAAATACCCCTTATGCTTCTTTTCACTTAGGGATGTCCTGTTTTACTTCAGCCTACATCTGAACATCAGCTTTGATTCCCTAAACACAGTAGCAGCAGAACAGAGGGATGGTAGTAGAAGCCTGAACATCATCCTACACACAGGTACTGAAACATTTTTTTCTAAAAAAAAAAAAAAGCCATATATGCTTAGTAAGTACCATCATTTTATATTTTTAGTTAATATGTAAGAGCTCAAAAGATTGGAGCATAGTGCTGACTACCCTTCAGCAACACCATTTTTATTTTCTTCACTAGGTAGTGACAGTTTCAGAATCTTGGCAGCTGCTGGGCAAATGCAATCCTTTAGCAGAAAGATTAAATTTGACCTTGCATTTCAATTTGGTATGTCCATTAAAACTTTTTTTTAAACGCTTCAGCAGTCACAAGTCCCCAGAAAGAGGCTAGTTCCCCCCAGTAGGTCTCACCCTAACTGACATGGTCTACAGCCTAATGCAACAAAATGTGTGCCACAGTAAGAACTTCTTCCGACCTAAGCTACTTAGGCATGGGGTCTACCCACATATTCCTTTACGTGACTACCTACTACTCACAGAAAGACAGAACATAAGAGAAGCTGCGTTTTTACTTGCCTGAGTCTCCCTTACTTTGAAATGGGGCGTCTCTTACCTGATGAAGGTGCCCAAGGAAGGCCTGGGCCTGGGCTGTAGAGATTGCTCCTCCGACAGGCACAGGCTGCTTTTGAAAGTCCAGGCCGTTTGTTTGCGTGCCTGGAGGAAGAGAGAGAGATTATGAACTATTAGCTATGACTTTTACTGAAAGACAGTAAGATTTAAATGTTCTTAAGTCTCAATACAATGTAACAGAAAAACACTCCAAAGAAGAATTTAAGGTGGGGTTTTTGTTTGTCTTTCACTGGGGGGGGAGCTCTGTTACTTACAGACTTCAGTAATATAGCTTTTGTCAGCTGAACTACATCAGCTTCCTATTTTCTTTAAATTCTATCGCCTTACCTACCCTGTGTATACTATTACCCCCATCATTCTTTAGCATGGCTTGAGAATCAAATGACTGCACGCTGCTAAGGTTAAAATATGTTTCAGTTCTGCACACACACTCTATTCAATAGCTGAATACAATCTTGAAGTTCAGAAAGTGGCAAGAACAAAGTTCACACATGGTCACCTTTCATTAAAGGCAGGAAAAATAATACTTGACAAAAACAGAAGTAGCATGTACATAGCAGTTATGGGCCACAGTTTTACTCTTGATAAAAGACACCTCCGCATTTTCATGAATATTTGTGCAGAGCTCTAATGATAAGATGATCGACTGTGCTTGCTTTTGCCCATACACTTCCATGTGACTACAAACGGCCATGTGACTACAAACTGACTATTTTCGTATGTTTCTGTTGTCTTCTTCCTAAAGAGCTTGGAAGACATGAAAATCTACAAACTATCCCCAAATAGCCTGGTTGTGAGAAACACAACTGAACACTTTTTCTACAAGAAACTGTCCCAAAATTCTCTTCTGCCAAGAGGAACTAACTATAAACTTTAAAGAATCTTTCTGCGGGAACATGATAAAAATCAGTGTGAGGGACAACCTTTTTTTTTTTTTTTTTTTTATGTTGGGTATTACTACCTACCATGGCTAACAAGAATAAGGAAGACTGAGTTTGTCAGGATGTATGGAATTTCTAGAACAGATGATGCAATCTTAAAAACTGAGTGACTAAAATGAATTACAAACAGCAGCTTTAGACTTGCATGTTCATATCTTCACGACAGATTTTGTTCAGTGCTTATGGACAGGTGTTCAACTAATTCCTACTTCAGAACTCTTCCATCATCTACACTTTTTTTCCACAAAAATCTAGTTTATCTACTAAGCAAAAGAGTCACAGTTGTTAAATAACAACAGGGGTTTGCTATTCCTTAGAAACATCTGCAAAAAGCAAGGAGGCATAAAATTTGATTATGAAAACACACTATCCAGTATTTTACACTGCAGTTTTGACCTACAAAAAGCTTATATAAATAAAATTTCCAAAGATGAGGTCACTGTTCAGTTAAATACAGATATAATGTAGAGAGTCACGCTTCCGGCACCCATGTAAGGTTTACCTAAGGTGGCCATTCGATGTATTCTTTTTGGTGGAGGTGGTGTGGGAGAAGAATTGGTCAACCCTCATTTTTCATTTCTATGCTTTGGACAAGGGTTTACAGACAGAGACATCTGTTGCAGCCAAAGATCCACAAATGTGTTAAAAATACTCAAATTTTAAACTACGTCAAATGATTTTGCTTAGTGAGTCTAAAATTCCAATCCAAAGTGCATGGCAGGACTATCACCGGCCCAAATTGATCCTGAATGAATATGACTTGGTTGCATTTTGCCAGAGAAAGGTAGGTAAGAAGATCTCCTGGAAAGAGCTAGAAGAGTCCCATTATTTCCATTCTTTTGAGTAAACTGCAGAATTCTCTCAATACAGAAGTTCAAAGGGAATTGGAAAATGACTGGGTAAATAGATAAAATTAAACCCCGATGAACAGCTACTGTAATTCAAGGAAAACAACCTACAACCTCCTAATTTAAGCAGATTGTTTGAATCAGTTGTTTTCAAACCTGTGCTAAGGAATCCCCAAGTAGGGAAAAAAATAAAAATAAGAAAACCTACTGAGAGACAGGTATTCCTCATTCCAATTGGAAACTTGCAAGGATCAAAAAAAATTACCTGTTCCTAAGAGGACTAGCTGGAAACCTCACCTTAGATAAACAGGTGAAGCTGTTCTAGTTAACTGTCTTGCAAAAACAGTCTCAAATCATGATATCATATCAAAAAAGCAGTGCTACATGTATGTATAGAGATACTCCAGTTAGCGCTTCTGCTAATTCTTGATAGGCAGACATGAAACAAGCCTCCTAGAGTTGACAGTTTTGAACAAAGCAAGTTATAAGGCTGAGCCTTGAAGTCTTCATTGCTCCCAAAAAGCAGTTTAGACAGGTACTGACAGAAAGTAACATTTTCTTTAAATCAATGCCTGAAGGACTACAGCTCCTTCTCCCCACACCTCCCAAATCCCAACTCCAAGTAAAAAAACCCCAAACCCCACCTGTTCATACTCTGTTCTACCTGCATCTTAAGCTTTCTTTCGTATCTGGAAGTATAGTGTCCCCTTCCCCTTCGGATGCAGCCTTAGTTTTGGAAGGAATGCTACTAAGGTTGCTTGCATTTATCACAGGATGCCTACATCTTTTGAAGAACAGCAGGGAAAATGAACTTTGAGTCCAGGATATGAGAGGCTTTGCTCTTAAGGTGCTCCTAAGGATGTGACAGCACTCCTGTGGAATCCAAGAAATCTGGTAAGGAGACTGGAAAATGGAGCTGTCAGAATCGGAAGGTCAACACAGTGCAAGGAGATGAAAGGCCGAGAGTGCCACTTCTGCTCAAGATAAGAGGTAAATGCAAAAAACATGATAATTAAAAACATGGCAGATGCAATCACGAGTATTGTGATTTTAACACAAGTATTTACATCTTTTCCATCTCCATCCCAGCTCCCATATAACTGCTAGAGCCGATCTAATAGCTCACCAACACCAAAAAAGTGGGAGTGGGAAATTTCAGTCTCCCATATCCCCTCTCTTCTTGCTTCCAGGTGCATTACCCCTGTCCTGCCCCTTCTGATACTTCATGGGCACAGCAGTAAGTCACTTCGTGTTGCTAACTGAGTAGAAAACTATTCACGTGAACCGTTCCCTTTCTCTTTTGGCCAAGTTAATTCATCTCACTGAACTTGTAGAAAACTATCTTAGCTTAGGGCCTGACAAGCAGCAGACGATGCAAAGGAGGGGAGGCCAGCAGAGAAACAAGCCTCCCCCCGTCCCAGCAAGTTGTTAGATCTCGTCAAGCACTAGGATGAAATTTCACCCATTATAGCCCAAGTCCAATGCAACTTAAGCTTCTTTAAATTCTGGCATATATTCAGCCATGAGGTTAGCTACTTCAGGGAGCTGGTTTGGATGAAGACCAATAATAAGTGCAACTAATTTTCAGCCGAATCAGACCTTTGAACCATCTCACTTAGTGCCACTCCAAGGAGAAGAACAGAACACGAACTACCAGGGCAGCCTGACCTTGGATTGGTTTATACTACCTTGGAACCACACCTCCAGAGGATAAACAGAGGACTAAATGGAGCAGGAAGGTAATGTTGCACCAGCAATCAGGAGAAGTACTTGCCTTCAAAATCCTAAGACCACAACCACCAGAATTTATTCTGACCTTACAAACTGCCCAAGAAAGCAAGAGGAGTGAGAGACTACATGTCTGGGGAGATGTGGAGTAAGGTGCAAGAAAGGACTTTCGAAGGGAAGGCAAACAGGGAGAAGGAAGATTTCCAAACTAACTTGAGTGGGAATCTGCACTGTGCTCTGCGAGACATCTTCCAGTATCAGCATCACATTTCCCCATCTGTCCTGTGAGATAGGTCCCCAGTATCCAGAAGATGTTGATTCCTTGTCCACGTTACTCATAAAAAGTCTAGTAGTGATATTCACCCAGACTTCTAGCAGTTAAACAATATTTCATTGTCCTTCTCCCATGGACTTTCTTCTTCTGGAAACTGGAAATTCAATCTCGGGAAATAAAGCAACGCAAACAAGAATATTCAGAATTCTTCTTGCAAATACTACACTTCAAATGTATTATTTTGCTGCTATGTCAATACATGTCCTAAGACTACAGTTTTCACAGGTGTTATAACCTTAGCTTTGATATTACTGCATTCACAGAGCTTTTAAAAAAAGAATATGCATTAAAAAGTTGAATTGTTCTGGAAAATTGGATGCTGTGACCTACAGAAAGGAAACAAAAAAGGCTATCAGTTTTCTTAAAGACAGACAAGAGCCTTACTTCTCTCTCATTTTTTCCACCAGACACTAGGATGGCTTGTCCAGCCACTACTGAAAGTTGGAAAAGAGTTGTGTAATTCTGCAGTTCTGAAGAACAGTTCATCAATTCATGTTCTTGTGAAAACAGCCAGCCAACAACTCTTCCACGCAGATTTTTTGTTGTTGTTTTTAATTCATCTGAAATATGGGTTGCTTTTTCAAATTACCACACACAAAAAAAAGTTAAAATCTGTTGCAGGTATTTTATTGCGACCAATTTCAGGGGACTTTACTATGTTTCCTAAAGAGTGTTAGAAGCACAAAACCCTAATTTGTTAACTTCCATGACACTTAACTATTAACTCAGAACTTCTGATGTTGTCATCTTTACCAATGGTAACATCTTTTTTTCCTGAAAACGCTCTGCCAAACATAAATTCCATGCCTAATAGTAATTTCTCTTAAAATTTTCAAGTTGCATCAGCTTACTACACTGAAAAGCAGGAAGGACCCAAACAAACATCCACTGAGGATCAAAAGATAGACAAGCAGCACTCACACAGTAGACAAGTGATTTACAAATGTCACCAGCAAATAGACAGTTACTGAAAAGTTACAAGAATCAGAACACTGAGTGTCCATAAAAATCTTCAAGCATTTAACTTCAGAGCCTATGCTCCCTATACAATCAATGGCACTTTCAGTTCCTTACCATCTGACCCGACTTCTTTTCACTAAGTATGCACAGAGCCCAGAACCAAAATCTAAAAATCCTGATCAGAAGCCAAAATTACATTCCACAGATATTCCTTTAAGGGTTTAACATCTGTCAGCTGACTAACACAACTGATGCTGGAGCTCCCAGAGAACATCACAAATGTTATTAATCACTACCGTCAGTGGTTTATAAGCACTATGTTTGAAAACAAAACAATGACCGCAGAACAAAGGGCCCTCAAAATTCCTAGACTGTTGTAGTCTGGGTAATTTAAAAAAAAAAAAAAAATCAGAAAACAAATATAAAATGAATTACTGGGAACATTTAAGTTACAGAAGCAACATTTGCAAAAGGCCCAAACACCAGTAAAAGTCAAATTTTTGTAAAGGAACCTTAATAATATAAAGAATACAGACATTGTAATCCCTTTTGCCATGAAAACATCTACATGCAGCTTTACAATCCATCCTTTCTTTATACCATGACCACCATCCTCACACTGATTAAGTATTTGGCCAGGGCAGCAGAGCCAGGGTTCTGCTAACAGGTGGAACACTTCTGTGATAACAAACCGCCTCCAAATAAACTAAGTCCTCCTCTTTAACAGCTTAGCTGAGGTAAAAATGCTAGTTAAAGCTGCGCTTAAGGAGTGCATCAGGGGATGCACTCTTGAGAAACCATACACAGGGAACTGAGGTCATACAGAGCAGCAAGCCTGAGTTTTCTCAGAGGCTTACATACACCCTTCAGCTACAATGATTCAGTAGAAAAGGGGTATTTAAAACCATTACTCTTTTGATGCTACGATTATGAAATATTTCTAGCCTGTATATTTTTTGAAATAACATTATAAATCATGCTAAAAAGAGTATTAAATAGATATTAAATCATTTTTGTACATAAAAAGGATTGATACCTCCCCTATTACAAATACAACTGAAAGTATAAAAATGGAGATGCCAGTAACAAAAAATACATTGACAAGAGAGCTGGATTCCATTTGACTGATCCCATCCATGGCAGAAAACATCCAGCCTGTCGGATCAGTATCAGGAACATTCAGTCACTGTTAGCTGTATTAAAGCCTTGTAGAGGAAACAGCAGCATAAAGTAAATTGTTATTTTCAGCACAGCTCCAGAGTTTAAAATAAAACTCTTATTGAGCGAAAAGGAGGAAAATAATTTTCCTCACACGAGGTAACTAGAGTTCTCTCAACACAAGAACAAGTTCCTTCTCATTAAAATTTTCTCTGCCCAGATGCTACCCTGAGCTGAGAGAAGATTTTGAGTTCAGTTAAACTATTTACTGTCCATTCAGAATTGTCATTTCTCATTTCCAAAATGAACCTTAAATTATCTGCAGAAAGGAATTAAGGCACAAGATAGCATGACTGAGTTATGGTGACTTAAACTTCTTCAATGGCTTATAAATTGGCCACATCTTAATGATGTGCAAGACAACACAATGACGCCAACACTACTCAGTCCCAGCCAATCTCAAGGTTCTGTTCCAACACGACAACATTACAGAAAAGCCCGCTAACTGTTTTTTAATGTTGACAAATTATGCTTTCTCCCCTTGCCTTGTTCTTGAGAACTATCGCAGCCTGAATGAAGTCTAAAATGGAAACAAGATCAGTCAATAGCCCACATCTGCCAGGGAAAATTTCAGCCACAAAATAAATGACGGAGTTAGAGGTGCCAAAGATACATTCTGACAGGAGAGGATGAGATGACTTTATGACTACTTTATGGAGAGCTAGTGCCAAGAGACTTTCCATACTATCGGAAACATTACGAATAAGAGGAAGAAGGAAGGGGGGAATCTTATATATGTATTGATAATGTGTGAGTAGTGCCCTACATACAGCAGGGCTAATGATTTGTTTTCAGCATAGAGACAAGCAGTGTTCTCAAGTCTCTAAAAACAGCAGGTGTAGGATTGGGCAGGGGAGGTGTACAGGAGGGGGGACAGTTTTCTTGTTGTTGTTCCTGTAAACTAGTAAAGAAATTTTGCTTTTTATATCCATTTAATTCCATCAGAAAATATCTGTGCACCAATTCATCATTTCTTACCTGTGTTCCCATCTCCACTCTCCATTGATGGTTTACTGGTTTCTGACGGATTGTTCATTCTTGAGTCTGCATTGAAACAGAAATAAAGATAAGTAGAGAAAAAAACACCCAAATTTATCTGGGTAATTTAAACCAAGAAGGACAAGAATGTTCTGTCTTCCATACAGAACATTTGGAATTTGATATGTACTTTACCCTAATTCAGTTAATTTTAAACACAAAGAATGATCACAAGCAGAACCCACTACTGCATTTTCCAGATAAATAGTTTCAACATTTTGTACATCAATGTTCACATACGTGAAAGCATGGTGTTGAAGGAATAAAAGACAGCACGTTGGAGAGCAAGGATAGGTAGAACTTAATTTTCAGTACAGTGGAACAGAGAAGCAAGAAGGAAAAAAAATTAAAAAAGAAGGAACAACTACGAAAAGATTCAAGAACACTAAGTCTTACCACCAAGGCCTACATTCTCCTCCAACCCTCCCCAAGAAAATTCCGTCATTTTAATTGACTAGATGCCATTTACCTAATTCTGCGTTTTTATTTTAAAGGAATGTCACAGATACTAAATTATTTGGTATTTCCTATATATCCATGCAAAAACCTAACAAATGCGAAACATTTCTCTTCCTTCTCCCTCTAGACAAATCTACTGAAAAGTCTGCTCTGGATGTGAAAGCTTGTCAGCTGAATACAGCGCAATGCAGAGGGCCTCTCCAGATGGCAGACGGAGAATACAGTTTCCTTATATAGGAATCTATACAGATGTTGTGTACAGCATCAGCTCTACAGCTTATTACCTCCTCATTCCTAGCTACCGACCTCAGTGTGCCACATTACTGCAAACCAAAATTACAAAAGGAATCTCAAGACAGACTAGTTGGAAATGAAGCACAAGCAAATCCTTAAGCACATTCTTCCATTCCCATAACCTGTTAAATACAAGTTCAAGGAGCTCAAAATGAACTCTCTAACTTTAGGATATTCTCTTGCTAGGTGCTTAAAAAGGTTACCTCTTTCATCAAAGCAGTGATTTCCAAAATACCAATGGGCTGAAGAGGAATACAGTAACAGCATTAACTCCTGTATCTTTCCCCAGGTATTTCCAAGAATGCCCATACTCTTCACTGGTCGGCAGTCTAGGAGAGTTGGAGATGAGAAGCCAGACTATTGCCGTGTGCTACCATCTGCTGTTGCCCAGAGGAAACCAGTGCCATCCTCAGGACATCAGAACCAGGGGCACCAGCAGAGGAGGAACACACATATGAATCAAACGGAAGGAATGGAGCACTTGGGCATTGCCTGAATGAAAACAGGAGTCACAATGAAGCTTGCCTGGGTGTACTGGGTAGAAAGAGGGTGGAACTAGTTAGAAGCGCAGCATATAAGAGAAAAGGTAAAAGACATTACATCTAGAAAAACTCCAATAAGCAGTTGGGAAACAATTTAAGATGTGTCGGTATTTTCAAAACTAATGTAATTTTCCATGTAAACAAGTGCTGCAGTGGAACTAAGTGTGGCCTAGAAAACCCAGATGATCTTAACAAACAGAAATCTGCCCCCGACAAGTTACTTCAACCTCTCCAAAGTCTCAACTCTTCTTAGAGAGTTCCTATGGCTGTGGATTAAGTCTTTCAAATGTCAGCTATGTGTAAAAGTTACCTGTTCAGACATGTTCCATTATAAATGTTACTCTTAGTATGAAGGCAAAGGTGTTAAACTGTCTTTTGAAACAGGAAGCAAGTTAGCAGAACCATTCCAGCCGAACACTCCTGGCCCACATTTCACCAAAAGTCTGAAGTTTTGCACCCCCTCCCCCCCCCCCCTTTTTTTTTTTTTTACCCCTCTTCGTCTACTATCACGGTGTANNNNCCCCCCTTTTTTTTTTTTTACAACCTCTGCTTAGCAGATTCAAGGTATGAGTTCACAGCCTAGAATAGAGCTCTGTTAAGGCTGCAGGTACAGAACCTGCTGCTTCCCAGCTCCTTGTTTTGTCATCTTCCATGTTTGGATAGTATCATACACACTCTAGAAACAGAGACCACGGTTCCACTGACTACACAGAAAATAAGCTTTTTTGATGTGCCACTCCCTGCTGGTGGATCTGTGTGTAAAACAAAAATTTATTTAGTAGTTGCATGTACCTTAAATTGAGTTTATTGTGGTAACAGCACATTTATTTAAAGAGATATATAAACCGCATTATTTTGTTCCTTGACATACGGCTAGCTACTGAAATGTTTTTGGGTTCAAAGAACACAAAGTGATACTCCTCTTTGGACACAAACATGAAGAGTGCTCATCCAGCAGGAACACGAGCAAAAAGGGCTTAGAAGCCCAATATACTTTGCTAAAATAGGCTAACTTACGGGATTATTGGATGTAGGATATATTTTTAAGCCCAGAGCAGGATAGTCTGAGCTCATGACAGCACTCATCGCAGAGGGGAAGAGCACAGGCTAGTGGATCGCCTCTCAACAACACGGGACAACACGGGAGCCACTTGCTGAACAGCTTTAGAAAGTTTTTCTCTTGCAAGAGAAAGCCACAGGGTGCCCAGCACTAGTTTGTTGCAGAAACTCCAGTATTAGAGCCACCAGGCAGGATACTCACGGTAGCATCAACCAACTGCATCTGGAGGGGGTCAGGACTGTCCTGCGTGCCAGACTCCAAGCACTGTACTGACTACTCCCTCTGCACGAGGAGGCTCATACAACACACCTTCTTGCATGACAAGCATGTCTGGTCAGGACAAAGGCAAAATTGTACAGGCCCCTCTCCACAAGGCAAGACATGTTTTTCTGTCAGGCTATAGTGTAAAATAAAAAAAAAGGTTTTCAGTGTTTGCTAGTACTAGACACACAAAGTTTACTCAAGTAGCAAAAGTGTGTCTAAATGACAAGTAATTTACTGCAAGGATTTATCCCTGACAAAGACCTCAGCTGTTATTGTGAAAAAGCAGCAAGCTGGACGAAGAAACATCTTTCTAGTACTGCTCGTGTTCAAACGAAGGACAGAGTCCATTATTTTACCAGCTGACTATTTCTTGTTCAATCTGTGGCCTTCTGCATGTAAAGCATCAAGAACAATGCTGCTATTTCCATTGCAAATGGTATGACATCTGAAGCACAGAACTGCCACCAGCAAAACAGACATATCTGCAGGATACTAAACCTACAGACTCGTTATGTCACCAAAAAAAAGATTCTTTGGTTTATACATACGCATAAGATCTCTGCTTTAAAGTTAAAAGAATAAACAAATGAAGTGGGCTAAAAAAAAATCATAATGCCCTCACCTTTCTTCTTCCTTTAGACCTTACTTGGGTTTTAAATAAAGGCCCTGGGCTACAACTTCTGCCAACACCATCTCAAAGTAAACTCCACAGAGGGAAGGATCGAAAGCAGCAGGTGCATGATTGAAATCAAACTCTCAGGAGTGAATCCAGTCAGTACTGCTGCTCTGCTGGTAGTGCTGGGTGTCGCAAGGCAGTGCTGTGCCACACTTCCACAGACCCTCAGTAACATTTCAGAAGGCATTCAGATGAAAGAAGCGGACGCTGGACCACCCTGGAGTATTAGGAACTGTACATACCCAGTAAAATAAAATCCTAACAGAATTTCACTCACTATATTCTTTCATCCATTAAAGTGAAACTGGTAATACTCCATCACAACCAGCAAAAATGATTCATTGGTGCATACGGAAAAAAACAAAAGTTTAATGTGAGTGAAAACATACCAAGAACTCACTTGAAGGTTTAGAGTAGAAATTCATTTTCAGGAAACCATTTCATATTCAGAAACAAATATTCAGGTGTCCGATTACAGTTTACCATCCCAAAAATATATTTGCTGAACATATATAATGCAATTTAAAAAATTCAATACAGTGAGTTTCAGGGAAAGGGCCTTAAAAATAAACAAACTCTATTACAACATTGGGATAATCAGTTTCTTGAAAATAACTTAAAAATACATTTAGAAGAAATTATGGCATGTCTGTTCTGTAGTCCTGATGGAATCTCAGCTCAGGAAATACATTATCCCAGTAACCTTAGGCACAGCTTGCAACGGTATCAATGGCAACCACTGTGGACTCCACCTTATTTTCTATTATGCTTGAAGAACCTTGCTATTACATTAAAAATACACAGATATAATAAACATTCTGTTGCGGACTGGCTCGATGAAGCTAGTAAATTCTTTGAGAATGGGACCCTTACTCATTTTAATGCTCTGAAATTTAAAACACACAGATATGCAAGTCAAGTCCTAAGTCTCAATGTTTGTTAGAAGCTAAATGCTTCTCAGATTGAATCAGAAAAGCAAAAGGTCTGTGTTAATATCATTCAAGCTTAACAGCAAATCTCTTCAGTGCAGAGTAAAAGAATTATCCTGGATCGAGGAAAAGGAGAGAGGAAAAAACCGTATTTCCCTGGTATAGATATATACAACATACATATATGTTGTATACTTGCTGCCGATTCACTGGTGAGCTTCAGCCTTGCAAACACCTTCTCTAGTCTCTGCATACGTGATGAAGCCTCTATGCATAGTCAACCTCACACCCTCTATTTCCATATTAAACGCTTATAAGAAAGAGCTGAGCTGGTACCCACCTAGAACGTAGTCACTGCAGTCCAGCATTGCTGTGGTATCCTCTACAGGTTCAGACAGTCCAAGGAAAGGGAGAATGGCAATTTCTATCAAATCTACACCACTGCTCTCAACAGCACAAGAAAGGGAGTGGGGAGGTGGGGGAAGAAATACAACTTCAGTTACACCATAGCAATCTTCAACTGAACAGGGAAACTTCAGTTGCTCTGTGGAGTTTTAGTCTCTCCTACTAGCTGTGTCTGACATTGTCAAGGCGACTGAAGCGTGAAAAGTTCCCCTTTTTGTAATAAAATAGAAACAAAGATTGCAGCTGGCAGTTTCCATAATGAAGCTTAATCAGTATGCGCCTGATTAGGGCCTTATGCAAATCTCCCCTCGTTAGCACAGCAGCCAGCACTTTGAAGTCCATGAACAATTCATTTGCAGAGTACACTGAAAGCGCTCCCTGCATAATTTAAATCATGGTATAAATATTTATCAGCTCATTTGCATATTAATTGGCAGTGCATGAAGGGAAAAATTATCTCCCGAGTGCCAGCATAATAATTAGGGAACAAAATGAAATTTCTTCCAATAGCTTGGCTTCCCAGCCCTAACTCGAACACAGTACCACAGGGGAGCAGGGAGGGAAGAGAGACAGAGTTCTGTTAAAATGCCACTGAAATGACACGTACAAATTAGAAACAACTCTACAGACTTAAGCACCTTTAATCTTATTCCTGCTGGCAACAATAACTTCAGTAATAAAGGGGATTTGGAAAAAGCTTTCTACACAATCCAAATAATCCCATGAAAACAATTAGCAAGGTAGAAGCCGAACACGGAGCTGTCAAACTGGTGCTTCCACATCCGTGTGGCATTTTCCACACCATAACACCGACTGTCACAAGAAGGTCCTGGGCAGGAAAGAGGAACACCAGGGCAAGGAAGCAGCACAATTCTTTTTAAATGGCTAAAGAGCTTGGTGATTCATTATCTGGTAATCCCTTTGCAACAGCCAAGTTAACAGCAGTGGATATGTCAAGTATTGTGTAACATTTGACACCCACTAATCTATCCCAAGTGAAATCAAAATAGATTTAGTTTTTTGCTTTCCAATTACTTCCAAGAAAAAAACAGCTATTATTAATCCCTTCCACAAGCAAACACAATACAGCTAAACAAAGCTTACCGTGGAGCTACGATTTTTAAAAGGGACACTTTACAGCAGGCTTGCAGCTTTGAACCACCCAACGATAATCAGAACACACTTGCTGCTGTGTCCATAATACACTCAAGGACTGGGGAACAGGGAAGAGGCTTTGGTCTACGGAGGTGTCAATCCTCTTTTCCAGAAGTGCTCTACAGAATTAAATGTAGGGAAGAACTACGACGCTAGATTAAACTACTTCAGATAGTTTGATTATCATTCAAAGACCAGTGTCCAAAACAGCAAGAACATTTATATAAAAATTAAAGTGGACATCACGACATGCAATATTCCGCGTTCTGATCAGGAAAAGATGTACAATGATCAATGCTGGTGACTACAGGGTTGGTCCGCTCACTTCCAGATGTTAACGCGAATTTAAAGATTTTTCTTCTTTTTTAAGCTAGCTGTACTTTTCTTCTCCTCATTTCTGAAGTGAACTCAAGCACCGCCTCTCCAAACCAGAAAGCATGAGAGAAAAGGGACTTCTCAATCATCCGCTACCGACTGCAATTTATTTCCACGCTTGACCTCTTCTTCTGTTCAGGTTCATATCTCTACTTAACACAAGACATACCTCACCATATATTTAACATGAGTGATCTACACTTGAAAAAGATTGCAAGAAGTGAACGTGTTCCCAACTGCAGGCAAACAACTACGTCTACCACACGGGTTTTCCTAATACCTTGCTCCCAGCTTGGTTTTCTAGACATTCACACGTCCCATTAAGACCTCCGAGGCACATCCTGGTTCACAGACCTGCACTAAACCACGCTCTTCCACACATGCTTTTGGAGCGCGCTGTGAGATAATGCATGCACTTGCTTCATCGGAAGAGTCTGGATGCAAACGGTGACCCTTGACAAAGCAGGTGCCAGTTTAAGCACTGGCTGAGCCGAGCAGCCAGCAGCACAGCAAGAGGTCAGCAGTGCCGTCTCTGGGATCCTTCTCAAACGAGAGCCTGTGCAGAGCCGCTTGAACACAGGTGCAGCACCAAAAGCGCACGAATGCAGGAAGTGACCGTTAAAAGCGGGCATGTGTGCCGTGACGGATGGCTTGCATCAAACAACAGAATAATACAACAGTAACTACAGGCCAGAGAAGGATATGCCTGAAGCAGTGCTAGCAAGCGTTCCAGCGATACCACGGTGCTGGTCATCACCTGCACTATCAGCATTGCGCTGACAGCTAACAAGGAGAAGGCAAAAAAGTTTTCTTCCCATTCCTGACTGTGCCAACTAATCTTCCTTAAAAGCACCCCCCGCCCCCCAGAACACACACTTGAACTGTAACTTCCATTAACCTGCTAATTGAAATAAAGCCTCATACATTGACTATTCAAACTAAACTTGGCAAAAAGAAAACATAGTATTCTTCCAGCAACCACTTCATTCTTTGATAGTTTTATTATCTTGCATTTCACGGAAATTCTGAATTTTTGGCCAAAAAAGCTATTGTTCCGTCTAGGCCACACTACTGCAACAATTTATCTGGTAGGCTTCTGAAGGAGGCCTGAAGATGTACGTGGAACAAATTTGGGAAAGAACAGCATATATCATCTCACTTCAAAAACAAAGGCAGAGCACACAATTTAATTACCTGTTTAGGTTCTGCCATGTCATTGACTATTCTTTTTGTTGTGCATTCTTGCATTAAAAGTTATTTAATACCATGAACCAAAGTCATACCTTCGATATTCACACTTGAGCAAGATACCACTATGGGTTATGCACAAAAAGCTTCACTTTTCCTCCAGAGGTATCTCTAGAAAAAGAATAGTGCTCCTTGTGATCACCCGTGGAGGGGGGGAAAAACATTTCCCCGTTTCCCATGCAACTACAGCCATCTCAAAAAGTTTCTTCCTCTTCTCTTCAAGCAATTCTACAATTCTGACACCACCACCACCACCACCACCCCCACAATTCTGGTCATATTTTTCCTTAAAAGTGGAGGAACTAAAACCACTAACACGGAGCCAGGTATGACAAAGGCAGATATTCTTCAGTCAAACACTGAAGAAAGCCTTCAGGAGACTCTCTCTACCCTACTCTCTTCTCTTCACTCTTTACCTATCTTCCCTATCTTCCTACTTGAAACAAATATTTTTGCTTTGCTGTCTCTCCCACCAATTTGTCACTTTATTTACAGAGCTCTAACAATTATACTCTTTCCAAAAAGTAAGGTATAAAGTATCAAGTATCTCATTTCCCCCCGTGGCTTACACAGCTCTTGGTTAGACCTACTTACGCATCTTCTCTTCTATACCTCCTCCTGCTTCTCCCATTTATTACGCCCAATTCATTGACTGTAAATTCCACAAAATTATTCCCCAAAGTCACATATTATAAACAGGGAAGGTTGTTACAAACTAGGGGGAAAGGATGTTTAAACATTTATCTTCAGGTGTTTTGTTGGTTTTGGGTGTTTTTTTTTG
>VXAL01008419.1:0-37459 GCA_013399475.1 Chauna torquata | reverse complement strand
AAAAAAAAAAAAATCACTAATTTTAAAGCAGCACTGCCACTTGGAACATCTACGCACATCAAACAAGCTCAAAATGCATTTGAAGAAACAATGTTTGAAACTTCAACACACACATTTCCAAGAAGTCTGGACTCCAGTACAACTTGCATAAGCAAACTTAGCAGGACTGGAGTAGGCAAAGCTGTCCCAGTAACGCTTTAAGCATCTGTTTCATGACAGGTCAGTTGTATTCAGTTTTCTCCAACTGAAAAAATACTGTTGTTACCCACGAAGAGGGCAAGTTACATTACATTGTTTTACATAGTGCATATACATTATGCTACGTTTTATGCACCAGTAAACACTAAGTAACATTTCCATTATTTTAATACCATTTAGCATATACAGTGTACTTTTAACTTGTGTCATTAGCTGTGATTTCCCTATGAACAAGAAGGGAGCACAGAAATTATGCCTTTTTTTTTTTGCTTAATATCTAAATAGGTTCTGACTACCTGAAGTTCTGTTAACTTTACTCGGCCGCTGACTAGTAAAATTGTTGAGCAGCAGAGGCACTGAGCAGCATACTGCAGACAAAGCAATGCAAACACTGTGTAATATGTACTTGTTTTGTATTTGGAANTCTACGCACATCAAACAAGCTCAAAATGCATTTGAAGAAACAATGTTTGAAACTTCAACACACACATTTCCAAGAAGTCTGGACTCCAGTACAACTTGTATAAGCAAACTTAGCAGGACTGGAGTAGGCAAAGCTGTCCCAGTAACGCTTTAAGCATCTGTTTCATGACAGGTCAGTTGTATTCAGTTTTCTCCAACTGAAAAAATACTGTTGTTACCCACGAAGAGGGCAAGTTACATTACATTGTTTTACATAGTGCATATACATTATGCTACGTTTTATGCACCAGTAAACACTAAGTAACATTTCCATTATTTTAATACCATTTAGCATATACAGTGTACTTTTAACTTGTGTCATTAGCTGTGATTTCCCTATGAACAAGAAGGGAGCACAGAAATTATGCCTTTTTTTTTTTGCTTAATATCTAAATAGGTTCTGACTACCTGAAGTTCTGTTAACTTTACTCGGCCGCTGACTAGTAAAATTGTTGAGCAGCAGAGGCACTGAGCAGCATACTGCAGACAAAGCAATGCAAACACTGTGTAATATGTACTTGTTTTGTATTTGGAAGATTGTTTGCAATTACATGAGTTGGGTCCTTTTTTATTATGAATAACTTAAGTTTTACACGTATGAAGTGACATACATTACTATTCCAGCCCAGAAAACCTTCATTTCTTAAAGAAAAAAAAAAAGAAACTGAAAAAAAAAGTGAACATTTAGAGCTCTCCCTTTACTACTACCAGAATATTTCAACAGAAAACAACAAGATAACTCTGCTAGCACAGAATACAACCACATATGCACATTTTCTCCAAGAAACAAGATACCCGGGCTCTGCAGTCTTCACTGGAATAATTATTTCTCCACCCTTGCCCTGTGCAAACTCCAGCTTGCTTTGAACCAAAGACCTTTACGGTTTTAAGTCCCTGGAGATGCTGAGGTGTTCTCAGTGGAGCAAACTTTTCCAGAGAAATCACACACTGATTTGAGAGAATTCATTTCTTTTGGCCTTTGGGGAACACTGCAAGTTGCATGTATTTGTTCAAGTCTTTACCTAGCAAGAGCAGAATCCCTTCTAGGCTTTGTCACGTTTGTGCTGATCTTGCAGCATCTGGCTGTGTATGGCTACATTGTCCACATTTTTAATTTTGTGCATCCGGTAGTTTGAACCTAATCTTTTAAATAACAGTGTTTTCCAGTCCTTTAAAATAGGAATTTAAGACAAACCTTCAAGGAATACCAAATCAATTACACAGAGTTAAAATATATCATTTTGAGCAAGAAAGAAACAGTTGATTAGTTTATAACAAAAATATCCAACTAGACAGTCACAGTGAGGTAAAGCTTGAAAGACTGGAGTGAAATGCTGTGTAGGCACGTGAAAAACTTCTAATATTGACAAAAAGATCACAAAAGGCATTAACAGATACAAAAGGTATCCCAAGTGGCACAAAAACAATTTTATACATTTGAAATATGAAATGTTATTATTCAGAAAAAAAAAGTAAAAGTAAAAAAAAGTAAATAAAAAAGGCTGGAGAGGAAGGGACCATTTTGCAAAGCCACAAACATTTCAAGCACCTGCATTATAACTGCTCACATAATTAATTCAGCCTAGCAGGCAGAAACAGCAATACTGAGACACCCACAGTTCAGCAGCAGCCTACACTTTGCTGTAAGGAAATTTTTCCTGAAGACAGATGCCACCCGGAGGAACGAAACCAGAAAAACAATCCGCTGCCTGACCAGAGGCAACGCACGGAGAGATTAGAACTGCGAGTCTTGCTCTCCTCCTGAGACTTCCAGCCTGCATTTGCAGAACAAACCCGCACAGCCAAAAGCAGCAGCAATTTTCTGAGCTGAGACAAAGCAAAGCTGCACTGTGGCTACAAGCAATGGAAAAAGCAGAATGGCTCCTCAAAAGGGCTGCATGAAGAAAGCATACGTGTTGCTCCTAATGGCAAGCATGACCACAAACACTACTTCTCAGTAGCCTAGGGTCACACAAACATTCAGTACGCACTGGTGAGCCAGAAGATAGGGGGGTTTACTCACTAACTGTAATTTATTTATTTAAAGTGGATTGTCAGTAGTGATTTGCTGTTTGGGAGACCTATGTTCTCTCAGCTGAGAAAATTACATCTTCTGGGGAAAGGAACTGTTGGGCCATGCCCATAACTCCCTTGGAGAGCTGAGCATTTAGACATAACAGTTGATAAGCAGCCACAAACATGACAGCTTCATTTCCTTTCTACTTTCTTACACTGTATGTTAATACAGATCTGGAAATGTAGATCTGTTTGGAATAGTAACTAGTTCTGTTAATTAAGCTCTCCAAGTACAGATATCAAAGATATCCATGAGACTTCAGCATAAAACTGCATTCTGCAGGACCATTCTCTTCCAGCATGGGTACTATGCCCAGAAACAGATGCAGAGAACACGGTGCTTACTTTAGATTGTGAACTCCACGCAGCAACTCCAAAGTGCAAGTCATCTAACACAATATCCCTGACCTCACCAAGAATACTGAAAGTTACTTCAACACATTACAATATATGCTCATATTTATATGTAAGTATTATAGAAAAAAAACCAAGGGAGGAAGCTGTGGCTGGGGAGGATCTTCCCTAAAAGTAAATCATAGAGAACTGCTAAGTGGAGACAGATAACATCTCTCTAGGTAACAGCTTAGTACTGTATTTTAAGAAGTGCTCCCCATCTAAAACCTTCAATTGAGAACAGATCTCCCTGAATTTTAAAGACATATATATGTCCAAAAATCAGCGCGATAGACTTCCCATGGACTAAAATGAAGTTTAGGAAGGTAGATACACAGACAGAAGAAGAAAGGATCCAACTTAGAGGAGTTTAGATTGTGACGGTAGTCCCATCTTCTTTGTATAGACTACTGCGTCACGGTAAGCAGAAAAAGAAACAGATCTGATCAGAACATAGACTTCACAGCCTTCTTTGCTACTGTTGTTGTTTTTAGGATGAAATTCTAATGGAAGGGTTAACATTCCTACAAGTGGGAAATCATCATCTATGAAGAAAGAAAAAAGTATAACGCTCACCGCATTAACTTCGGGCATAGGAGACCTGGTTTCAGACCTCCCCATTTCTAACAGGCAGACAAGTCATGAGAAAATCCACAGGAGATAGTTAGAAACCAATTTTACCCTGATGGTACCTTTAACAAAATAATTCCACAAAAGAGAAATACTATATATAAATACCTTTATGGACTTGCCCTTAGTGCCTCAGTTATCATCTGTAAAAATCCTTCCTGCCTAACAGGATATTGTGAGGAAAAATCATGAGGCTCTCAGATACTGCAGTGACAATGATCTAAAACAGAGATATACGTGGCTTGATTCCAATCCCAGAACAGAGAAAGTCAGCTAGCAATAGTTCTGAATGTAAGGTAAGTCTTTAAAAATCTCCACATTCAGATGTGCAGCACCAAAAACTGGAAGGATGGTGAAATGAGACTGGAATGAGCAAGAATAGCCCAGACTGTGTCAACGAGAGTAGATAAGGAAAATAAACATCAAAGATTAAGAATTACAATTGGTGTGGGGGTTTTCTGGTTGTTTTTGTATCAGTAAAAAGTAACAACTATATGTTTCACTTTAAAACAAAGCACGCACTCTTCAAAAAATAGCTCACTGGATTTGACACCAGTAATCTGAGTTGAGATGGCTGATTGTACATTGCTGTAATTTTGGAGACTCCTTAGACCTGAAAAACACAGCCAAAAACTGTTGAGATCAGACATTCAAGTGACTAGAGACAAAGAACCCAAACTGACAAGATTAGGCCAGGACTAATTTTATCAGTTATGTCTAAAAGCTCCAGAACTTGATGCCACTGTTTCCATCTCAAATAATAAAAATGTGTGAGGGATGAAAAGGAGGAAGGGATGCTATAATAAAGCAGCTAGACCAAGGTCACACAGAGCTGGGGGAGAGCCACCAGAGCTGGGGAGAGAAGCTCTGGTGATGAACCAAGGTGATGAACCTGTCTTAATATTCCTGATGACTCCAGAAACAGAAGCACGTAGAAGACTGATTCCTTTGTTCTGATCTGGGAGGACGGCATGGAAAAGAAAGCCAAGTCTCCAGTACTACAAGTTATAGCATGTCAATAATCTGTGCTAAATAGCTGTGTGCTTACAGCTGTGTAGAATAATTCAGATTAATTTTGTCCTCTGTAAGAGCAGACTGCAGTCAAAAAGATATTGACCAAGTACACGTACATGGACAGTTACTGTACATCCTTCAGAGTAAGTGGTTACCACAAGGTAATCTGTTTGCATGCTAAGTCCAAACAGTCTCCTTTTTCCTAATGCCCAGTCAGGAAGCCCACGCTATCATGGCAGAACAGACAGGTAGTCCTTTCCTAAAGCATAAGAGCCTGAAAAATTCACCAGAGGGGACTCTCTACTGAATGTGGTTGAACAGGTGTTGCTACACTTATTTATAACTATTTTTACATTTTATCTTGCCCTTCACAAGAAAAACCTCAAGTGTGAGGTAGACAAAACCTCTTCTTCCCCTGCCTAATAGACTGATTTAACACACAGCAGAACAGTAATAAATTCTGCAGGTTTTACTCAGTATTCAAAATCCAACATGCAACTGTGAAACTTCTTAAAAGTTTCAGTCTCATGCTGCTGCCTGAAAAAAGATCGCTAAACACAAGAAACAAGTTAAACAAAAATCTCCCTATTGTAACTTAAAGCAAGCTCTTGAAAAAGAGCCCATTAAAGTGGCAGAGAATTCAGAAAGCTTCTTACAGTTCAAAGTACATGGAGTCTTGCTTATTGTTGTCTGCAAACCAAAGAATAAACAGCAGAAAATTGTATTTGTTTTAACTCAATAAATTTTACATTTTGCATGATGAGGATGAGAGTAGTTATACAGCTTCAAAGCTCTACCAGGAATCTAATAAGAAATATTAGCCCTTTGGGAAGGAGTAGATGATGTAATGGACCATTTATCCTGAACTGACCCTGTGAGAATCTCAACAACTAGAATAACCAACCTCACGTTTCAGAGCTGTGATAAGCAAGCCTTTCCTGAATGACTAAGAGTTCAAAATGAAGACAAACCTGAGAAAATGCTGGTGGCACCAGTGTGAAGGAAATAAATTCCATTTTCGCACTGCAGGAGAAACTTATAGATATAGAAAACCCTTTTAATCTCAGTACCAAATATTCAGTCTGTAGGGCTGAGTCACATATGGCAGCTTGGCACTAGTACTAAGCAGCATTCAGGACACTACAGACATACAACAAAGCTGAGATCTTGAAAATGTAATGGCAAAGTGACAATCTTAATTTGAGCACAGCCCTTGTAAAAAGAACACAAAACCCAAAAAACTTCTTTTAAAAGTCTCTTTCAGGGAGTTACAGGAGTTTAGGTGAAAAAAGAAAAAAAAAAAACAAGAGAAACCAGCATGGAGGCTAGAAAGGCACGTGGTGACAGGATAGCCACCTGCTGATGGCACCCTGTGATCTCACCACTGGCTCAGGTATGGGGGCTGCCATTTGAACAGTTGACTCTTCTCTTTCCTCCTCCATCCCTGCACCTCCCTGTTAACATTAGGAACTATGTTGCCATGAGGATAGCAGAGATTGTTGCTCTGACTGGATAGGATTCTTTTCTTGGAGGACACATTTCAGCTGTATCAGCTCAGAGACAGATGATAGCAGAACTGGCAGAAGTACACAATTGCTGGCAGAGAAGAGCAGGATCTCTCTTGAAGCAGTCTTGGAGCACAGTGTTAGGTTCAAATCCATCTGAACTGTTATTGGAAACCCCACAGTTCCACCAGTCCCACGCCCTCACTTTCACAACAGCAGATCTAGCTGTATTTCAGCTGCTTTACAGATTCGTACCTCTATGTCACATTCAGTGCTTTTTGAAGCTATGGCATGGATCTCAGCTGAAATCTGTGTTTCCAAGTGCCAATGTGGTGGCGTGATACCCTCCTGAAGACATCAACACCTCAAAAAAATATTCAGCTTATTTCAAGTGTGGCAATAGAAGTCTTCTCCACTGTGAGGTTCTACCTCGAGGCACTGGATACTACAGTTGAAAATTTGCAGTTCACGTAAGTAATGAACATTGTTTTGAGTAATTAAAACTAAGCCTCTTGATAATATGTTATTTCGTCACTTATTTCAAGAAGGCTTCAACAGAAAGAAGTCCCTACTTCTACTATGTGTAACCGGGCTTTGTACAGAAATTACCAAATAAAACTCACAAAATTCAGGCCATAAGCCTGTTTTATACAGACATATGATTAAAAAAAACAAAACACACAGTGGTCCTTTCTGGAGTTTAAATATTCGATAGAGAAGCAGAGCTCCATTAAAACATTTATGCTGGCTTTCCACATGCATGTTATTTTTTCTGTAAGAACACAAGATGATATAATCTGATGGAATTTAAAAACACAAGTTAACTACAAGATGTTCTTGGGAAAACTACTCTCCTATTAGCTTCTGAGTATTCCTTCCAACACTATCTGCTACTCATGGTGGACTGTGTTGGCAGCATTTATTGATATGCATGTTCCTTTCCATCTTTATAGAAATTCCAAGTAGTATTACAACCATATTACTAAATTACATGATACATTCCCACCTACCTCCAGAACTCTCCCTCGTATTGTACCTAACCTGGAGCCTTTTAGGCTAGTGGTTCACAGACTATTGTCAGTGGTGATATGTGAATTACACTTGGTATGCAGCACAATTCCCAACAAATTATCTCCATGCTAGTGACTGGCAGTTTACAGTAATCAACAGTTGCTGTAGCTAAACCTTGGATGTGGCAGCAGCATCTCCTCACCCACTGCTCTGCTCCAACAGCTGCTGCAACCATCCTGGCACAGTCAACACTTGCATCTCCTGCTCAGGACCAGGTGAAGATCTGCACCCAGTGTCAGCCTAAGGTCAGTGAACAGAACAGCACCACAGGCAGATGGGGAGGCAGAGTCTGGCTCAGGTTTGTGAGGCCGGGAAAGGTGACTGCAAGCACAGCTCCACTACTGAGTAAGAAGACATCAGTTAAATGACAGCAAAGGCAAGGCTAGATGAGAAATGGTGCACGGCAAGGGGAGATGAAAGACAGAACAAAGGTTCATCTTCCGTTCTCTGGCGGCTATTGCCACTGCCATTAATCACAGCATCCACACCTACCACAAGTAGAGGTGCTACTGCTACCTACATAGTATTCTACCAGAACACTTGAAGTTATGGATTTTGCATAAAATATGGATCAAAATAAGCCAATTATATAGTGAAAGTTCATTAAATGCCAGCATCACTTCCTGCCCACACACAGCAGAAAGCTAAGTGGGCCAATTGCAAGTGCACAGGGAAGCGAGTTCAATTCCTTTGCAGGGAAGAAGAGGGTTGTGTACCTATGTGGGTGCGTAAAACCTTACTCCCAATGCAGAGTGAAGTAAAGTTTGACTAATTACAATCAATATGACTTATAAAATTTCTTATGCAACTTTATCAACAGGAGGAAAAAAATAAAAAAAATCAAACTTGCCATGAAAAGTCAGATTTCAAGGTGGATTTTCCTTGCTTTGAAATCTACAAAATAAATTGATTAAAGTCATTGTTACTTTCTTTAAGTAGCCTTGTTGACATTTTGTCTGGAATTACCATGGTCATTACAGCATACACTCATACAAGCATATACTCCATGAGGTGAGGTGGTAGCATTAAGCAGCAGTGCCAAAAACAAAATCAAAATGTTATGGCATTTTGTTTTAATCATTACATATTTAACTGAGTTACACAAGCTAAAAAAAATACTTTGTCAGTGAAAATGCAGAATTAAAAGGTGAAAACAAACATGAATATCAAACCGAGTAGGCACCCTTGAAAAGGATTTATTTGTGAAGAAGCAGAATTTGGGAGAACAAACTACAAATTCCAGGAAATACTTGTCTGGAAATTGTAAAGCATACAACTTTGGCATGAATTATGCTACCCCATACCAATTATTTTCATCTTTCAAAAACTGCCATAAGAGTCAGCTCCTCCAGAAGATGCCTTTTAAATGACAAAATTTCCTAATTGTTTAAGTACTAGAAAGTTCAGCTACAATTTTGGGTTTAAGGTACAGTGTTTTACACTAGTTTAAGTTTTTGTACATGCATGTATACTTTTCAATGCTATTTTTAAGTGTCACTTGATTAAAAGGAGGGCCTGACTGATTTCTTTTAAAAGGTACACACTACAAAGTTCACATTTTAAACCTGTCTAGGTCTGAACCTTCGCTGTACTTTTCACCAGAACTCTGGAACAAAAGTCTGTCCTAATCAAAGAAAAATAATCAAGAAGGCTTAAGAAAAGATGTCTATACCTTTAAAGTCTTGTGGCATGCATTTCCTCATAACTCTGATTTAGTCCTATTTTCTTGATCCTTTTTGAAACAAACAGGAAGAAATTATGAAATTCAATGAGATATGCAAGTGTAACAGAGACACAGAGACAACATGTTAAGGAGAAAAGAAAACATCTGTATTTCCTTCCCATTCTCTTCCACCTGAAATAAATTCTTTGGCTGCAGTTTGTCTTCTTTTCTGGAAGCATTTACACAGTATCTAATGCTATCCACCACCATGACTACCCCTGGGGTTTTTATGAGGGTGGGAACAATCAGTATAAGAATTACTAGGGACATCAAAGAGACAAAACATTTATTGAAGAGGCAAGAGGAAGAGAGAGTGTGAGGTAACGAGGGTCCTACTGTATTTACCTTATGTGCCAAGCATGTGGACAGCAATAAAAACCATGTAGGGAGCAATTTTGGTCAGAGAAAGAACACGGCAGCCTAATGGGAGGCCTTTGTTCTTCAAAAGGGTCTCCTTTTCCCCTTTTGTGCTTCACTTAATTCATGGCATCTGAGCTGCTCTTGAACTTGACAGACAGAGAGAAGGGGGGGGAAGAGATGGAGAAAGGGGGAGACAGACACAAAGAAAGAAAAAAGAAAAAAGGACTTCAAAGAGTTTTCCTTTGAAAATTCACTTGTGCTATACGCATTGCTGAAGGTTTTGGATTCAAAAAAGGGCAGAAAACATTTCATATAATTTCATCATGTGGATAAATTGTCCGATGCTCTTATTAAGAAAGGTAGAAGGAACAGAACAAAAATATATAAATAAATAAAAAAAATCCATCTGAACTAAGGAATACAAACACAATAGAATTACTCCCCTGGGTGCTTTCTATTTATTTTCATGTTAAATCTTATTCTCAGTGGATCCCAATACATTTATCAAAATCTTATCAAAAAACATCTGGTTTCCAGTAGTCGCCTGAAAGGTATACATTTTATATACAGCCCAATCAGAATTCCCAGCACAGCGATTCCTGCTTGGACAGCGGCAAGAGAGCATCGAAACAACCAGCGCCATCTGCGGGGCAAACTCACAGATGAATACCGACTGCATCTCTCAACCAGAATGTAAAGACTACTCTATGCAAACTGTTCAAACACACCAGCTTCCAAAAAAGCGTTTAGCATTACTTACAGTAAGAATCAACACAAATTCTTCAAAACGCAAAGCGGCTAGAACATGGTTATCAAAAGATAAAAAACATTAGGGTGCATCTGAGACAGACTTCCAAGTTTGGTCCCCTCTGCTTTAAACTGGTTGAGCATGCTCCAATAGCTCACCAACAGCAGTTAATATTAGCGCTCGTAATATATTCGGCTTTTCACCCTCTTTAAATATCCATGCCATAGGCAATACTTATATGAAATAATTCATAACTGCAGACTGCACTTTTCTCAAGCATCTTTTTTGTTCTCTCTAGACCACCTCCTCCCCTCAATACTGCGCAGCAACTACATGCATGCAATTTATATATTCCTTTGTGGATTTTTATCTATGATGTATATACTGAAAATGCTTGCCAATAATATTTGTAATAAAATGAGATTGCAAAGTGTACAGACGTGTGTCGATATCACAATAAATTATTAATAGTTAATCACTAAGTTAATTCCGTAAAAGATCTCTAATGCATAAGGATTTTAAGTTGTCCCTTATTGACAATTACCCTGTCTCCTTACTGATTTACATATTCTGACAGCATAAATGTCTACCTACAGTACACTATTTCCAGCGTGCGGAAAGTAACGTCCATAATGCAATGTGCCTACGTGATAATGCTCTTCTCATTACTTTACTATTCTAATTTGAGAACAGATCTTTTCTCCATCTGAACAAAAAAGGTACCCGAACTCAAAATTTGTAAATTAATCCCGCAACTTACAACACTTTTTTCCTTCTTTCAAATAGTACTATAAAGCATACCCATTTTTTAAGGATATGTATTTTGATGAGCCTGCACAATCTTCATTTTATTTAAAAATCCAAATGCCCAATTAAACCATGCTAATTATACAAACATGCACATTTATATACTAACTGACAAACAAGTAAGGCTCTAGCAGATTGCCAGTGCAGCCATTGATAGAGTGGAGTTTAGCTGTCGTTGTACTTCACAGAGAGGTTTCCCTCTCACATTGCCACCATTTGTATTTTTAAAGGCAGGGATCCATGTTACCACTTCAGAACCAGTACAAATTCCTCAGAAGATCAGACATCTATTAAAAACTTTTTTTGTACATCAGAAAAAACAATGAGACTAAAATTATCAAACTTAAGAACTAAGCCAAAATGCATGCTGACTTTAGGATTTTTAACCCCAAGTCCCTTTATTAGTATCAGATTTTTGCCCCTTTCTCTGGAAGGAAAAAAAAATAGCTTCCTACTTTTGTAAAGGACTTTGCAGATAAGTTCCATGCGTAAAGGTAACCTAAATCTAAAATAATTGATAGCCTACTATGCCACCTGGAAGGTAACCTGGAAAACATCATGAAATAAAACTGGTAGAAATGTTGTTTCTTTACCATAAGCTTGCTTTGTATGCTTAAGAATTGTGTTTTCTGAAGTCATTCTGCTTTTTAAAAAAATAATTTTGGGGAATTCCACTATAGAGAGTTACAGAGAGTCTGTACCTATTATATCAACTTTATAAGCTAGATAATGTATTTCAGATTATAGATACTAAGTAAAAGCAAAAAAGATGGAACTAAAGAGCTTAAAGAACAATTTAAGTAATTGAAGATTTAAAAAAAAAATCAATCTGTTTTGTGCAGCAGGAGTGCCTTTGAGTATTAATTACTTTTATAAAACACCGAATACTGACAGTGTTATACCCATATGAAGCAGACAACACTGGAATACTTATGGTGTACTAATTATAAAAATCTAAAATATTTGAGACTATAACTAAAGGAACTTTGGGCAAGAGCAGAGGCATTGAATCCAAAGTTTCTTCTGCCTTCTATTGGAACTGGTTTGCTCCCACGCTTGTTTCTTCACAAGAGGAAGTTTACCTTTGCCACCCAACGATCTCACGCATACCTGAAGAGAACCGCAGTCACAAGTATTTGACTTGATGCTGGAAAGCATTTAAGATCCTACAGTTGGCAAAGAAAATATATTAATGACTACAGAGACTTGTGTCCATTTCTGAGAATTCTCATAACATATTAGAAATAAACAATGCATAAACATGTTAGAATTACTTTTATTCTACACAAACCCAGAGTCTTGACCAACTTAAATGTGTCATTCTGTGAACGTTGGCTTGTCTGTTGTTTTCACAAATTGTTTGACTGAATCTTTTCTTGTGTGGGATATTTTTAAGGATAACTTTAATAACGTTAACTCTTGAATGCCTGAAATGAGTCCATCTTACTGTCTTCCTCTCAGATCATCACCCCCTAGGATCCCTCTCTTTCCATGGAACTTGCAAAAAAAAGTTTTCTACATTCTTTCTAAAGAAAATGTCCTTTCTATCAAATTGGTTGAAATCAACCAAAATTTTAGAAAGTTAATCAGAGGACTGGAAACAAAGACACACCACTACTTAGGAAACAAAGTCAGAAGTTATTCATTTTATGCAATAAGAGATTCAATTTGTATAAAACATTTCTTCTTGCTTAAGGCAAAGAGTCCCAACAACAAACTTCTGACAAATCTCAGCTCTAAGCAGGATGAAGAACTAGCTCTACACAAGAACGTTTCAAGTACATAGATAGAAAATACCAAACACTAGACAACAATATCTAACATGATGGTATTGACTGACAGAGCCGTCAAAAATCAACTCCTTCAGCAGACTGGTCCTAAATTATTTTATCATATGCACACTGGAGAACAAGGTGCTAAGCACATCTTCTGAAAAGACTTTTAGAGCACAACGAACATTTAACATTTAGGGCAATGAGCAGAGTGTAGTCATGTACCGCACTTGAACCAGTCATCAAGAAAGTTCATAAAGAAACCCAAATAAAGTATACTGCATTAATCCAGCATACAGATCATAAAAAAATGAAGTCATTCATCATGACACTGGCTGGAGGCAGCAGTGGTATTATTTTAAAGTTAAAAAGAAATCTCATCTGTTTATTTTGTTAGTGCAGCTCCCAGGTACACGCTCACTTAGCTTTCAGACAGGGAATACGTATATTGTATAAATAATTCCTGTAGAGTCTTCCTCCTCCTGTGGTGTGCACAGCAATCACCTTTCTATTTAGAGACTTTCTATTCTCAAAATCACTATGTAGATTATGTATTCTGTCGCAAACAATTTACTTCTCTTAATTGTGCATGTCTGCTGGGAATACTTCAGAGAACATCTCCAGACATGATGCTACCAAAGCCAGGTAATTGCTCTGGTATTTGGGGTTTAAGATACACCAGACTTAAGGGCTATACCAGACCCACAGTAAAAAAAAAAAAGCCATAATCATAAGAACCATCTAAATTCTCATCCTCTTCTTAAGTTGCTGATATCCTTTCCCAGTCAAACCAAACTACAAACTCCAGACTTTCTAGAGACTACAGAAATCAAACTGGAACTCGAAGCAATTAGGCAAAATATTTTCTCATTCCAAAGATACTTCACCAGATTGCTTCTTTATTTCTTCTTCTAAGATTTGTCAAAGTTCAAAAGTCAATATACATCAGTATGGTCCAACAGTTGGCCAACAGCTATTCCCATCTTTGCAAACTTTTCCAGAAGGTAAGAATGGCTCTTAAAGAAGGAAACGCTGCCTAAGCAGCTTTTCTTATATGGACATTCTTAGACAGGAATAGACTTGCTACTGACACTGAGGAAGCAGAAGTACACAGGGCAGTTGCTGTATCAGTTCTCCCTATGCTAAAAGAGCCACCAACTCAAGGTTTGTGGGCTGGAAGCCCTTCCTTTTTTTTTGGCCTCTCCATCCCTCTCTCACACCAGTTGCTGCTGTTAGAAAAAGAAAAGCTACTGTTTGAATGATACAGCTGGGTACACTACTGCTTATAGGAACATAGGTTTAGATAGCACTTCTGTCCCCAAAATAACGTAAGATTTGGTCCATATAGAGGACAAATCTACCCTGGACTATCTGTAAGGCTTTTGACACAGTTCCACACAACATCCTTATCTTTAAACTGGAGAGAGATGGATTTGAAGGTGGACTATTTGGTGGAGAAGAAACTGGCTGGATGGCCACAACCAGAGAGTTGCAGTCAACGGCTCTACGTCCGGGTGGAGGTCAGTGACAAGTGGTGTCCCTCAGGGGTCCGTCTAGGGATCAGTGCTGTTTAATATCTTTATCAATGACATAGACAGTGGGATCAAGTGCACCCTCAGCAAGTTTACAGGTGACACCAAGCTGAGTGGTGCAGTTGATACAACAGAGGGGAGGAGGGATGCCATCCAAAGAGATTTGGACAGGCTTGAGAGGTGGGCCCACATGAACCCAATGAGGTTCAACAAGCCCAAGTCCAAGGTGCTGCACCTGGGTCAGGGCAATCCCAGACATGAGTACACTGGGAGAAGAACTCATTGAGAGCAGCCCTGCGGAGAAGGACTTGGGGGTTCTGGTGGACGAGAAGCTCGACATGAGCCAGCAATGCGTGCTTGCAGCCCAGAAGGCCAACTGCATCCTGGGCTGCATCAACAGAGCCGTGGCCAGCAGGAGGAGGGAGGTGGTTGTCCCCCTCTGCTCTGCCCTCGTGAGGCCCCACTTGGGAGTGCTGCTTCCAGGTCTGGAGCCCCCAGCCCAAAAAAGACATGGACCTGTTGGAGCAGGTCCAGAGTAGGGCCACGAAGATGATCAGAGGGCTGGAGCCCCTCTCCTGTGAAGGAAGGCTGAGAGAGAGCTGGGGATGTTCAGCCTGGAGAAGAGAAGGCTCTGGGGAGACCTCACTGCAGCCTTTCAGTACTTGAAGGGGGCTTATAAAAAGACGGAGAGGGACTCATTACACAGGCAGATAGTGACAGGACAAAGGGGAATGGTATCAAACTAAAAGAGGGGAGATTTAGATTAGATGCCAGGAAGAAATTCTTTCCTGTGAGCGTGGTGAGGCACTGGAAAAGGTGGCCCAGGGAAGCTGTGGATGCCCTGTCCCTGGAGGTGCTCAAGGCCAGGTTGGATGGGGCTTTGGGCAACCTGGTCTAGTGTGGGAGGTGTCCCTGCCCATGGCAGGGGGGCTGCAACTAGGTGATCTTTAAGGTCCCTTCCAACCCAAACCATTCTATGGTTCTATAATTTTAATGACAAACTGTCCAGTAGTCTCAAACTCAGCCAAGGACTTTACTTAAGCTTTCCAAATCTGATAAAGCAGAAAAACAAGGAACCACATCCTTATCACAAACTGTCAAATCAAGCTTATGAAAACAGCAGCCTTGAGACCTATGGCTTCAGTGTAATCCGGAAGCTTCAGTTACTGGTACTGTAAAAACTATATGTTGTTTTACTATGTATTGATAACAACACTTTGGTTTTTTGTACCAAGAGAACTCTATCTCCCTGATACTTCCTTTAAAATTACAAGAAGAGTATCTACTTCTTGTCTTAGCATGATACGACTTTCATGGCAACTAAAAATACCCTTGACGTTTATTTTAGAGAAGCCAGGAGACTAAAAGAAAACTAGAGTAGAGGCAAGGCTTCTTCCCTCATGGCAAGGCTTTGCGCACCATTCACTAATGGGTGTTTAAACAAAGACCAACTCATTTCCTCTCAATTTATTCAATCTTGTCTTACTATACTGAAACGGCAAGAGTGAACATTTGACATCACCTTCATTTTAATAGCAACCGATTAAGATATCACAGATACACGATTACTGCTTCACAAAAGCAGCAGCTCATACCAGGCGGTATATAGACGCCACTCTAGGAAGAGTGCTCTAAGTCCTTCTGACAACTGATTACCTTTTGCAATGCACTATTACTGACTCCTCATTACCTATCCCCATGTATTAGTAACCGATTTGGGTTAATAATGAAGGATACTTTTAAGAGCATTCACAATTAATTCAGTCAAAAAAGCATACTGATACAATAGCTTTTCTATCTGTATGTCATCTCTTTTTCAGGAAGCTGATGTAATATAGAGTCAAAGCTTTCCTGGAAGTCATACTTTTTCTATTCTTACTAGGCTCTTATTACTGAGCATTCAAAACAAAAGATTCCTGTCATGAGTGCTGGATTACTACTAAGTAAGTAGTACTACTATGGGCTTCAAAATATCCAAAAGAACTATCAAAAGCTACCTGAATATCACAATGCAGATATTTGACAGCAATCAGAAGACCGAAAGCTGAACAGATAGTGCAATAAAAGCCAAATGCTGCACGGGTTATTGTAGCTTGAATAATGCTCCGTGAAAACCACAAATTGAATACTGAATAACACAAAGACTGAGGATTCAGAAAAAAATCAGAATCTAAAAATTAAATTCAAGACACGTTATTTCTTGGGCAGGAAAAGTAAAGGAACATACCTTTGTGTATGGAGCCATATGCAGTTAGAAATATCTTTTGTCACTGGGACAACATTAAGGATGACTTATTCAAGCAGTACTTAAAATTAGTTGAAATACTGAGTGAAGAAGTGAAAAATCAATTACCTATCACTGTATATTTATTTAGTATATTTTATCTAACGATCACAAAGTCCTCCCCAAACATTAAAACCCCAAGCACCATAACAAGGCTAGGAAGCATGTGCAAGCGAGTGTGGGGGTGTTTTGGGTGGGCTTTTTTTGTTTGTTTCTGCTTTCTGAGAAAAGTGAAAGCAAATCAAAACCCTGCACCTTGACACACTGAGGAACATATAAGCTTCAAAACTTGCTTAAGACACTATTTGGAGGCAGTATAAGCTGGTGAAAACCTCTGAAGTCCTAACCTCAGTTCTCTGAATTTACTCAGATTATCATATTTAAAAGCAGCATGCTAACATTTTACGTGATTATCAACCCTTATTTTAAGGATTTTATTTCATTTTATGTTTTGCTTTGTTACGGAACCTAGTATCTCAATTTTTCTTGCTGTATCAACGCACAATTTAGTTGCCAAAACAGCACTGCTGTTCCATTTAATACATATTTTCTATCTTATTTCTTTGCTTTCCAGTTAACAGCCTGGTATTTACCACATTGAATTGGTTTTCTCATCTCCTAGCTCACTTACCAACAATATCCAAAACCTTACACAGCAACCACATTATGTACATGAAATAGCTGTAGCTGAATACGTGCAAAGTAAATGCATGCAACCTTAATGTAGCAAAGAAACAGCAACACCTGAGGGTCAAATTTTGTTCAAGGGAAAAGGGAAAAATACTGCTCGTGCTTATCAAACAAACCCCCTCAAGGAATTTCAGTTGAGGCAAAATTATCCCTAAACAACAATAAAATTAAAATTTGGTGACAATGGCTAGACACTGAGAGCTGCAATACTCCTGCAATAGGCAGTGCCTCTCAGTTGCTGGCTCCAAGATCAAAGCTCAGAGACCTGGAAGCCTCTGACTTGGAAAGCAGAAAGACAACGCTAAGACTGTTGGTTTATTAGGCCACATTGAAAGGCTGAATCTCCTGGCTTTCAGCAAATTTCCACAAGCACACCAAACTTGTGATTTGGAAAAAACAAAATCCAACCGCTTTTCATGGCTAGTACTGTTCTACAGTGCTACAAAGGAATCTTTCAACCATCCCTATTCATCTAAGTACCATGTTTTATTCTTTCTCTCATATTTATTGTCATGTTTCATCAGAATCCTGATGACTAGACATGCTACTCCCCAAGATCTACATGCAAAAATAAGTTTAGCTACGAATGAATTGTAATAGCATTCCTAGACCTTCTGTTACTTTCACAATGTCATTAAACTGATTTGAAATACCACATCTGAAAACACATCATTTTTCCAGGTGAAAAGCAATTGCGTACTTAATACTGCTACTGAATTAGACCTGCTTGTTTCATGGTGCTGAAGGAAGCTGAAGCTGTCTTCAAGTTTTCTAATGACAGGCTCCCCATTCTGAAAAGAAAGTAATCAGAACTACAGCAGCTTCATAAAAGAACAATTCTTTACCTTGTGATGTAATTTCCCCTTGGCTGCTGTTAAATAGTGAATTAAATAAGATATTTATTGGATAAGATCAAGCAGTTTCTACAGAATGGCTGACACTCCATCAAACAGCACAAGTTCAGAAAGAATATTCATTTCTTCTCCTTCACTCGAGCACTAACAGTTAGGGTAGCCTTGATACAGAGCACCAGGCACCAAGAGCTTGGTTCTCAGGAAGAAAGTTTAGAAGTGCCCGGTTACTTCTCAATATGTGTCCATTAGGTTTTACGTTGAATTCAGGTTTGCCATACTGGTAAGACCCCTCTCATTAGAGGAGCACATTCTCCCAGAGTTAACTTCACATTTGAGACTTCGGGAAGGTAGAGGACATCTTTGAATTGCTACTCAATTGAAAGGTAATCTAACTGCCTTCATCTGAAAACCCAGCAAAGGCTGTTTCCAACTACTGTTTTAAATATCAGAATGCCCCATTTCACAGCAAAGGCACATGGAAATGTTTCTGCTACAAATTTAAGTTCTGGCACTCGACTGCAGCTCTGCGCTGTGCTGCCAGGTTACAATCCCAATTTGTAATGCATTTACAGACTCTATTCCTACAGAGACTTTGGAAGGGCAAAAACTTTCTTGCTAGAACACTATAAATACAAAATAGGCTTTTATTACTGTAAACTTGGACTACCTTTTCAATTTGCAAGACTTCACATGCCGAACTTCCAGTGAGCAGAAACAAATGTATCACTGCTAGGAGCAGCGTGGCTAGTATGTTTTTTTGTGTCCTTGAGTCTCTGTAACAGTACCATGTATCCTTATCTGACCAACCTGTGTCAGAAGAACTTGTATGTCTGGAAGCGACACAAGGTATTATGTAGCTTCCTGTCCCAATTCCCATTTCAAAACACTTTTTACTCTCTCAGGTAAGTAGAACACAACGCTGCTGCTCAAGCAATCATAATATTATATTTAGTAGAATAGCTATACACATGTAGTCCACCACCTGCCTTAACCACTCAACGACTCACTACATCAAAATCAGACTTGTCTAATAGAAGCACCAGATCCCAAGGTTGCTGTTCAAGTGCACCTCATTAATGCCTACCAAGTCGCTCTGAACGTGACACAAGTATCCTGTAGTTAGAAACATATTCTCAGTGTACTTTTTAGAGAAAATGCATTTCAAGCAACAAATTTATCCAGGTGTTCTGATCTAGCACTGTTTCTTTCTCTCCAAGATCACAGGTAAAAGAGCCCACGACTTGTAGATAATGAGCAAGGTCAGGAGCCAGTCAATTCAGATACAGAGTGTTTACTCTAGGATCCTGCAAGCCTGGATAGTTAACTACTTTTGTTTCTTTCCTGTGGGCTTGGGGAAGCAGAGAGGAAACAAAAATTTACTGAGACTCCTAGTAGAAATATTTTCACAGAAAAATAAAAAAGCCCACAACAAAAACATTTAATCAATTATTTAAATGTGATCTCCCCCCTCCCCCCCCACCCCACTGCCATAAGAAAACAATAATTGAATTCTAGCAATACATATCTTACTTAAGTTTTTTATTCTTGGGTTGGGGTGGAGTGCTATTGTGCAGGCACTGCTCTGTCTTAAGCACCCTGACAGCCGCTAAGCATGGCTTTATTTTTGCATTCAGTTTGTTTTGGCTTCACACACATGCAAAGCAAAGAATCTCTCTAAAAAGATCATTAAAACTGCTATTAACAATAGCCGTGTTATCAAAAATAAGGTGAGACAAGGGAAAAGCGAGCAAAACTGAAAGGAACAGAATCAGATTGCGACCATCAAACTAAGCTTGCGTCACAGAGAACAAACCTCAGAGGAAAGTCAGAGAAGGAATTACATTTCTATGATAAGATGTGGGGTGAACATGAGAGAGAAATGGGAGGAAAGCTGTGTAAGGTTTCACTCATACAAGCAAAAAAAAAATCCATCTCTGTTCTTTTCCTTTTGAAATGCCATAAAGAAAAGAAATACTCCAACTGTTAATTTTAAGATGGCTTTGCTTCTTTTCTCTTTTTGGAACTTGAAAAGTGATTTGAAACCAGTTCTTACAGTTTCCTCCCCTCATTAGAAAATTCTGATCACACAACTAAAAGCACTGACACCTGGATGAACTGAACTGCTTGCCAGCATTACAGCAGGAAGAAAAGAAGAGAATTCATCAATTGCACTACTGAATATGAGTTCATTTATATAGAAAAAATGCGCATCTTATTGAATGAAAGCAGTATGGAAAGAAAACGCCTCTGCAGTGGCACATCATCTCAGTATTTAAACAATCAAGTGTTCAGGCTGTCTTTTTTAAATATAAAAAGGAAATAAATTCAACACAGCTTCTCAGGCAAAGGTTCTGGAACTGAAAATATCAGACATCCTCGTTCTTCCTAACAGGTCTGTATGTTTCCTCTCTGGCGTAGATATGCACAAATTAAAATAAAACACCACTGAGTTCAACCAGTTGAGGTAAATAGTCTCTAGATTTAATTTCATTCCAGATTAAAGAACTGAACTATTATACTATTTGTGCACCTAGTAAAACATGGTAAAGGGAATTCCTTTATCTCAAAAGAGATCTGCCACAAGCACATTGCTCTACATACTCTCAGAACTGAAACTGTCCCTAGAAATCGCGTACGAAACCTCGTGATCCTCTCAGAGCCCAATAATGTCTCCATAAATGCTGTCATCTCTGCGGTAAGGGTTGTGGACAACTGTTTTAAACACTTCAAGGATACTTCTCTCCCAGTCTGACTAGGTATCCGCCTTGTACGTTTATTATCCCCATCCCATAATTAATTTTTGCTGCTACATATGAGAGAGAGTGTTCATTGCAAACAACCTCATTTTTTCTATGCTATCTGAGAATTCATTCAATGCTAAGCCGCCAATGCAAACACCACAGACCTGGGGAGCCAGATGAAGTGTCAATTTCTGCCTAAAATCTTGATGCTGCTTTATTTAAACACTGCATTTACGCCAAATGTTCTTTTTTTTGTTTGTTTAAATGCATGCATTAATAGATAATTGAGTGAAAAAAAGAGCAAGACCACTGATCCTAAGATTTCTACTTCGCTTTGAGACTTTTCTCTCAAGACATATTTACTCCAACACCACTTTGCGATTACAACCAGGCAAGTATCTCTTCATATCTGCTACACCATAGATATAGATGGGAAGCTCACCCACATGATGTACTGCTCACAGACTGAAGTGTATGTGGAGTATTCTTCTCCTCCAGAGCTGTTCTTTTCCTGCTTTATCTTTCTCCTATTTCCTTATTTTGCAGACACTTTCTGATAGCTTACTCCCCTATCTTCGTGCTTCTTCTCCCTCTCACCCAGTTTTTTCCTTCACCATAGCTCTGCAGCAGAAGTAAGCGTGTGTATTTGGTGAGCAAGGAGAAAACGTTAAGCAAGACATTAAAAAGAAATGGACGTAAAAACATCTCCTTCCCCTACACCCAAAAAACAATTATCTAGAAAAAGCAAAAACATACCAACCAACAAGCTTAATCATAAAAGCCATTGTTAGGTTACTGAAATTAACCTTTCCTTCTCTCCATTTACTACAGAGGCAACCTACATTTCACAGCAAATTCAGTGTTTTTAAAAAAAACTGGATCACCTAACGTCATTAAACAGAGTCCTTATGTGAGGCCATCACCAATGGTTTTCATTTACAATAATACAGATTACAGACTAATCATGGAAAGTTCATTAAGATGTGCTTATTGTGCACGGGAATCTGGATACACAAGGAGCACTGCTTCAGGGCTGCTGTTTGGAACAGATGTCAAACTTAAGCCACCGCCTACGCCACCTCTGCTGACTGTAGAGGTAGCCTCAGCAGCTAAATCTCAGTATGTTCAAATTAGTTAGGAACACATTCATAAAGCTCTTAAAATAAATACAAGCGGTATAACTGTGTCTATTTTTTCAGGTTTATACAGACAGCTTTAGGATAAACTTTGTCCTGTTAACCATGTACATATTTGCTTTCAAAGTATCATTCACATGTGTGTGTGCGCGTCAACAAGCAAGGTATTTCCCAAGATTTACATTCAATTTTGAAGATAAGTCCTGGACTCAGAACTTTGTTTATCCTCAGAGCATTTATGTAACCATCTGGAAATCCCCAAATGGCTCTAAGCAAACCATCACCTTTTCTTTCCAAGTGTGCTATTGCAATAGCTTGTTTCTTCACGTTTGTGCCTTATAATACAGTACCCTCTGTGCTTTGGGACAAAATAAGATGCATGGGAACGCAGTACCTCAACTGCTAAAGTTATGTTTGTTTCAGTAAAATCATGACTTAATGCCAAAAGCACAGGAAAGCTCTGTATCAAGGAACTGCTGAAAAATAATGCCCCTTCCTTCCAGAAAAAACACCTTGCACACACATCTAGAAATACAGTGGAGTTTCACTGTTAAAACATGCACAGTATTTTCCTAAGCTGCTGATTCAATATCTGTAATTTAATGATTACTACTGAAATGTTTCATTTTATTATCAATTAATTTAACATCAATACAGCAGGCAAGAAGAAACAATAGCTGAGGTCACCATGAAAACATCCGCACGTAGCATGGATGCTGGCAGTTAATAGCAAGTCAAAAAGTACAACCATGTGATCACATTTGATGATTAAACTCAAAGAATGTCCAAGAACACTCTAGCAGTAATACATGAAATGAAGAAGTGGGTTTTTTTTTTTTTTGCTTTCCCAACAATGAAAAAAAGTATTTTTATTGTCACAGCACTTCCAGCAAGTTGATGTTAAATAGGAGATTTCATGCCAAAGTCGGCTGTTTAATCAGATAAAAAAGGCTTTCCTATTTCCCATTGTATAGATCAAGTTGGCTACAGGAGCCACACAGAGCTTTGAGCAGCACATTTTTCCGTGAGGGCTGTATCGTTTGATCATAGCAAAGCACAAGGGCCGCCGGGTAATCTGAATGAGAGCTGCAGAAAAAGTGAGCCAGGCAGCCTGCTGAGGCCAAGGTAACCATGTCACCCCAGCACCCCACAGCACTCCCAATCACAAACCTTGGCGTGGGGGAGAATCCCACACCTCCATTCACAAACTTGTCATGGACTTTCTCACAAGGCTCCCAATTAATGCTGTGTTTTTTCCAAAAAAAACCTCATCTATAACAAGCATATTTCAAAGTTGTTAAGGCCAACCTCCCTGTACTGAGGAAGGTTCTCTTGATTGCTTGCAAAACATTAAATTTCAAACCCTTACTGCTTTGTAAGGTGATGCACAGGATTTTCTATACAGGCCTCTGCAAGACACTTAGCGATTTATGAAGCCAATAAAACCCTGTCCTCTAAAGACAGAGGTTTTATTATTGGAGGACAGGACACCCCCCTAAAGAGGTGTCTTTCTACCTGTGATGTTGTCCACAGCTTTCCCCAAGCAGATTGGAAGCAGCGCAGCACTGGAGGGCAATGTCACCTGATATTCAGAATTATGACGGACGGACCTGCTGACAGGTCAATAGGTCAGACAGAACCCCTGAGCAGGATCGAGTTTAGAAGCTCAGCTTTCTACCAAGCACTGTCCCTGAAACAACTCCCTAATATCTGCAGCCTTCTAACCTTTCTACAGCAGCAAGCAGCCCTCATTCAAGCCTTTGCTCTCTTATGTTAACTCCTCTTTCACACATCCCGATTCTGAACCAAATTTGGTTCTGGGCTGTGAAGCAGGCAAAGTGACCTACACAAGCATGTTAGCTTTTTTCACCCAAATACTTTTGGAGCTGCTGACCTGAAAGAAGTCTTCAGAGTTGCAGCCGAAAGGACCAAAACACCACCCTAACCCCTGAACAAACAACTCAAGCCACTATTAGCCACTGTATCACGAAACGCAAGCTAATTACTTAAGACACTTCCACCAACATTACCACTCTTTCATGCAATTCCAGCACTGGTAGTAACTTACAAGATAGGTTCTAGACTCTATATAAACCAAGCATGTAGAAGTCTCTAATGTGAATTAGGTACTAATGTACTGCTTCATTTTTATGTTGTATTTTCAAGTAGAAGCAACAGCAACAAACTGAGGCTATTCCAACAAGCTTATTTATTTTCTGGGTCCTGGAACATAACTACTCCTCACAGAAGAATTTGTAGCAGAATAAAGATCATTGACAGCTTATGTTGTTTCATTTAATAGTTTTAAATATATATATATATATGCATATATATACATACACAGACACACATGGGGGGGGGAGGATTGTTATTGCTTCCTCCCCCACCATGACTCTCATCATCTCATTCTCTTAAATGGAAAGTTGGAAAGAAACAGCAGCAGGTTCCTTTCTGATCTGTACACTGCAGATAGGCCATAAGCCTGCCTCTTCATAAAAGNATATATATATATATATATTCAGTCTAGTTTTACCTGCCACAATACTACTTCTAAACGTAACACTAGTTCATGCAAACCCTGCTGGGAACCAAATGATCTAATCTCCATGTGACCAAAAAGTTTGAGTTTGCGACTTTTCATGTATAGTTACGTCAGTTTCTTGTTAAGAAAGCTGTACTCCTTCCAATACTTTAGTGTTTAGAAATGAATAGAAAGAAAAGAAATTCAGAGCTAAATTACAAAATGCTACTCTGAGAATCACATAAACCTAGTCTACAGACCAAAAGCTTTAGCAATCAAATCATATCAGTACTCTTAAATTAATAAAACACTCCATGCTCCCAGGCATTACAGCAAGATAAAAATGTTTGCAGTTTGGAAAAAGCATTTAGAGATTTTAACACAAGCTATCCTAGCAATAGCACATTTATGCTGATTAAAGAAAAAAGCTACTAAGCACAACTGTTACCAGCATAAACCAGCAAATCTTCAAGCACAGGACCTCTGCACTTGAATAATGGGAAAGACCGTACCTGCAACAGTGTTTTGCGGTCTGCTCTGTATTAGTAGCTCATTACAAAAACATCTCAATCACATTTTTAACTCCAGTTGCAGCATGCCAGAATTTAACTTCCATAACATGCTCATCATAAATGACAAGCTACACAGGCTATCTTTTTTTCTTGTCTACAGAGAGACAACTGCAACTTTAATTTTCCTGATATGTTTTTCATCTTCCTTACAGGCTGTCCGTGACATCCTCCCATTTGCTAGTGGATGCATTTCAAGTCTCCGTCTTTCTTCAGAGGAAGAAAAATGTGAAGAGGTCATTTAATTCTAACCTCACCTAAATGGATATATGCTCAGTACAATTTAATGCAAATAACTGCAGTAGTAAGCCACAAGACAAAATCCATGCACGCTACATTTTCTGCTGTTGTAAGTGCTGAAAGCCTTTCTAATAACAAACTTAGGCCCTATCTATGCATAGAAGCCACCTTTGTCAAACTAAGCCAAAGGTGAAGAACCTTTTCCTCGCCAATGCCAAGAGGCTGTTAAAAAAAAAAAAACTGGCATGCCACTTTAACACACTGTTTGCTATTCACTGATAATGTAAAAAGTCAGATGGCTTAGAATTCTCTGGCAACCTTTGAGTTAAGCCATTAAGGCAGCTCTAAACAGACACACAGTTATGTCAACAAAATAAATGCACCCCAGTTAAGCTCAAGGTTTTTATTCACATTTTACTGGTCTAAATTTGGAAATCATATCACTTAACGAGTATAGTAAAAATGCTAAATACTTCTCTTTGACTATCAAAATGCAGTGGAGGACAGGGCAAGAGCACGCGCTGAACAATGAGCTCTGCTACCTGTGAAATGGAGGTGCGCAATCCAGTGATAAATGGAAGTGCTCACAGAGCAGAAAACAGCTGACCATTTCCAAAGGCTGATGGGCAGGAAGTTTCCTGGTACAATTTGCAGGTCAACAAATCCTTGAAATGAGACTAGGAAAACATTTCACCTGCTTCACAAAAGAACAGGACAAAGAAAGGCAAGCTAGAATAGAACAAGTTCTTCCGGGAAAAGAGACAACAGGCCGCTGCTACTCTCACATTTTCAGTTTTAAGTACATGTATTTCTCTCAGTTGGTAAGAACGTATTTTCCTCTTCATTCCTAACGTATCAGCAAACTTTTGGGGCTAATAGAGCCAAACGGGTCAAGACAGATACAAATGCAAGATCTCAGTTCCCCAGACTTTGAGGATGAGTTTATAGGCAAGCAGCAATTAGGTTTAATTTGAGAGATCCGGATGACAGTAGCTGCCGTTATTTAACAGACAAGGCAGTCTCACCCAGAGGCGCCTATCGGTTTGCTGGTAAGTCCTGAGGAAGGCTGCGAGCGCAGGCAAACAGACGCGGTGAAGTCACTGCCCTGAATTCATGACATCATAATTGTTTCCACGGCAACCCGCCAGGCTCAGGCGGGAGTCCTGCCTCCGCTGCAGAGCCGAGGGCACCTGTGCTGCCACAAAAGAAGCGTTCTTATTCAAGCGCGCATCTATTCAGCAGCGCAGGAAATAAGACATTACGGGAAGTAAATTGCCTTTTCAATACCTCTTGTTTTGTTCACCTGGTGTGAGACTTTTTAAACGCTCGGGCACATATAAAGAGGCCTGATAAAGTACACACGTGATGAAAAGGGTCTAATTGAAAAACTGATGGTTTTCTTCCACGGCGTTCATCAATTTTTCCAGTACAGAGTAATTTTTCTGTTTGTGCTTTCCTCTCCTATGCATAGGTCTGCAGGCATGTACAACAAACCTCTGTTCAAATACGAAACACAGGGCAAAAACTCCAAGGGAAAAACAAACAAACCAACCAGCCATCCACTGAGCCAGGCAGACAGTCAGAGTGGAACTGTCACGCAGCAGAACTAACAGAGAGAACACGCTGCGTGTTTAGAGCCCACAACTCCCTTCGTTTGAGGGCTGCCCCAGCAGGGCCTTCAAACACCAGTTGTGTGTTTTTCACGCACTCGCTAAATGCAGTGCATCAAATCTGCAGGGTTCTAAGAGCAGCCGCTGAGTAGTCCTCTCGTAAATAAAAACTTCGCTCTTTTCTCCTAAACAGTCCTTTCTCATGAGGAATAGCTGCCATACCCAGCCCTTCTCTATTTGCAAACAAACATAAAATCTTCAGAAATTAAATCTTTTCAAAAAAAGCTAAGCAGTCGATACAACAATTTATCAGGTCATGATTAGGTTTGTGACTTACGGTTAAGTATTAAATGCACAAATGCCACAACTGATGCTGCAATCTCACATTTGTTAAAATAAGTATCTCAGCATTACAATAGCACATGAAAGAACACACCTGAAAATCAACTTCTTCACAATAACTTGCTGAATAAAAGAACTCCGAGCTTTAACATCACACACCCAGGTCAGTAGTACCACATAAAGTGTTTCATACTTCAACCTACGAAGAGTTGACTAGCACCAAAGCAATCATTTCAAAACAAATTTTAACAAACAGACCACACTATACAGTGAAGTATAAAAGCAATATTTATTGGGTACCTCAATGTTTCTTAAAGAGCAATCAATAAATCTCTGCTGGACCAAAGAACACTTCCACACGACCATATGTAATTAGTAAATCTGTCTACACAATTTCAGTATGCATTGATATTTTCTGTCAGCTTCTAAGAAAACAACACTTTCCAGGTTACCAATTAAACAACAGCACCACATTTCTGTCTTGGTTTCATGCTTTTGTTGGACGCTTCCTTCATTGCTGTCAAGCACACAAATCACACCAAAACCAAAGGACAGAAGTACAGAAGTAATCTACCTCTTCGGTCCACACTCTTGATACAGACTGTCTCAACAAATGAGTATTAGACAAAGCAGAGAACGCAAACGAAGTGAGGAGTTTCAGATACAGATGATTAGTAGACAGCTGTATCCCATATGTTGCTGTCTTCGATGTTCTCCTAATACTATTACACATAACCAAGAACGATTGCCACTACTTGAACGACAGCATCATGAAAATCCCTAGTTTAACTAACCTTCCACAGTGTGAAGTGTACTCAGGAAACAACTGCCCATAGCTGACTACATATTATATGAAAACTGTTGAGTATACCAATCTATTCCCTGCCACCAAAAGGTAAAGAAATGAACACGCCTTCCAAAAGTTTTTAAAAGCCTTAGGAACAGATGCTGCCTTTGGTGATAGTAACTTGTGTATACAAGCATATATCCTAATACACCAAAATACAACTGCCACAAACCCAGAAAACTGAAAGAAGCAAGCTGACAAAACCCCAAGCAAGTTACGTCAGAAATGCATTCAGATTTCTCAACTTCTCTATAATTCTAAGTCTCTTGAAGTGTCTGTATTATACAATCCACAGACCTATTTGTGACGTGAGTATACGACAAATGGCAATGACATTCCCTTCCTCATTTGTAAACAGAGTATTTCTAGCTCAGACCCACACCATATGAAATCACTACTTCAATAAATAATGAAAAGACACCACTTTGCCTGCAGTTAATTATGCTTTTTGAGAGATTGACAGATTAACTGATCCCTTGAGCAACTAAAAACTAATGTGTCTTCTCTGAGTGCACACAGAAAATTACCAATTGTCTCAAGACTTTGGAGAGCTTTTTTTTGTATGTAACTTTAAAATGAACTTGTTGAATGAGGTAAGCTCCAACTACAGCCCTTCTGCTAAGCTTAACCTCTGCTTACGTTAACACCACATATGGGTAACGAGAAGATAGAACTGCTGGCACATCTTTGTGCATGGTATTTTTTCCTCATATTATGCATTTACTGATACTACTAAAAAAAAGACTGAAAATTTTCTAAGATCTTTAGAGATGCCCGCAACACTTGCCAACCTGACAGAGACACCATAATGCAAAGAAACACTACCTGTCCCTCCTCTCTCCCCAGCAAACCAAGTTGAGAAGCTCTAGTGGACTTAAGATGCAAAACAACTATTCTAACTCTTTATGCCTTTATTCAAACTTCCATATCACAAATTCTTTCTACTGCTGCAGAGTTCATCATCCAAAATTACAAAAACTGAAGTTTATAAGCACTTAAACTCAATGCTATATCCTTTAAACTTAGCTGTTAGTTTATAAATAGTTATGTTTGCTACAGATATTATTAAAAATGTGTTACAAAACATTCCTGAATCTATTTTCAATTTTAACTATGTTGAGAACAATACTAATGAAGTAGCTTTCCAACACAGGCACAGCTCAGTCACATTCTCAAGAAGTTTTGTGACACTGGGCTTTAGACGGTCCTCAGCAGATTTTGAACAAGTCCCTCCTGCACCGCAGAGTGGAACCATATAAGGTGCAACTGTGTTACGGCTCGGTTCCCGAACAAATTAAATCATATCACGATAAAACAGCATTTCTACCACTCAGAGCTCTGAGATATTCTTTACAATGCCATTGCCTCCTGCTGTAATGAGAAAAGTAGTTGTCTCCAAGTAAAGTAAGTTCAAAAACTATGCAGATTTCTGCAGTCCCTGCCTGTGAGCTAGTTCTAGAAGATGCTCAAGACCCTCAGTGTGTCTCATGCTGTTGAGAAACCACTCGGCTGTGGATCCTTCCCATGCAGTAGTAACATAGGCTGAATTTTAACACCCACCCTCTTATCTTCCTCATATCTTCACAAGGTAATATAGCAAAAGAAGCTTCCAGTTCCCTGGTTCCCATGCAAGCAAGTAGTAGGAAAGACCTAGGAACAACCCCCAGATTGCTCCACAGAGCTGTAAATACGCAGAGCATGCAAGGAACATCGTATTTCCAGAACTCTGTTATGGTGCTGATGACCACTTTAGGATAGGAAAAGAACCTACAAAACCTGAAATGGACTAAGAAAAAAGTGGAAAGGTGTTTTCTGTTTTTTATTTTGTTTTTGTTTGTTTGTTTTTGAAAGAAGCAAGAATACCAAAATCATCCTGCTGGCTCCGACCAAAGATCTACCTGACCCTCCTCCAACAGCAGTCAACAGCAGACACCTGGGTAAGGGCATAAAAATATGGCAAACACAAGGGTAGTGCCTTTGGTTACATTCCCAAATGCCAAGAATTTGCAGCTCAGTGTTTGTCCGAGCAAGAGGTGAAGAACAGCACGCAACAGACTGCTTAGCCCTTCTTTGTACTACCTTGCACAGACAAAAAAGTGTAAGCAGCAGAGGTTTAAAATCAGCTTAAAAAGCAGACATATGAAAAAATTCTGTAGCCTTAGATCTGTTTTTCTGTTTGTTTTTCCAACATTGACTTTATTGAGTTTTGGGGGGGAAAAGTGATCAGGTTTCTAGTTTACACTTTTCCATTTGATTTCTCCTCTTCTGATAATTCACATAAAAGTCTGCCCTACAACTGCTGCTACTTCAACACGGTCTTCTAGGGCAGTGCTTGGCTAAATTTGATAGGAAGTGGTGTAGGTCTGGCAGCTGAAGGATTCTTCCTTACTTTGGCACATCCATCCTAACCAAAGAGTAGCGATGCTGGCAGTAAAATAATAGTTGGATAAAGGTTAGCAAGGATGTGATTCAAGCAGCTTGCACGTGAGCCACTGCGACTCATTTGAAGTCAGAAGCTGCTAGACCTTGGACTAAGTAAATATACAGCAGCGTAAGTTCTCAACTGTTCTGAAAGATACACCTGAGTTTTCCCAAGTTTAACCAGCTTTGTTGCCACAAGCTCTCTAACTATATTCTGACTGAAGTGGAACTGCAAGTAAAGATAACCTTATGACAAAGTCCGTTTAAGGGAAATAACTAGTAAACCCCACATTCCGCTTGAGATACTAGATATACTCATAATTTACATTGTATAGTTCAGACCAACATAAATTCAGCAAAAAAGTACCACTGGAAAGCCACGTGCTTCTAACACTGAGAACAGACACCCTCATTCAGAATCAAACATTGCAAGCGGAAAGTTACTGCTCCCTTTGCCCTCCTACCTCCAGTTTCTCCACACAATCCCACCCCATTCTGCCAGAAGCTAGGACACAGTTTTATACAGGCTTTATTGAAACAGACAATAGTCCAAAAAGCGACAGCCCAATACTCTTCCTGCCTATGTTCCCACTGCTTTTTGGCATCAACCCACCCTTAAATTGGATTAAGTGTAACATGAACTGTACCCTCAGGTATGATGACGAAGCAACTCAGACAATCCCTCACTCATAGATTTCAGTCAGAATTATCTGGGCTACTTCAGGCAGCTTAGATCACAGTCTTTGCTAACCCAGCTAATTTTAACTGAAATGGATTAGACAGCACCCACATGTGCAGACCCATCAACAGATGCAAGGGAACAGCAAACTCCAACAGTCAGAAGCAATAATGTCTTTACAGCTACAATTAGAGCTAGAAGAAACTGTCCACAGCCCAAGCTTTCCAGTACATTTTCCGAAGCGTGTCTGCACGCAAGTATGTGCGTGTACATGCACTAGAGGACAGGGTGGGAAACGCTCATACGGCTTGGAGGGGGGGAGGTAGCATTTCCTGGCATTTCCATATCTCTGCAGCCTTAGAAATAATCAGATTCAAACGCCTATTTAAACCTACATTTGAAAATTCAAATAGAAATTATAACCTTCTGCACTAATGATCAGCAGGTAAGAAACAGAATTATGGATAAACAGAAAGACATCTTTGCAACAGGATTGCTGAAAGAAACTTGAAGCACATTTCTCACTCAGTAGACTATAATAACTAATAATATAGAAATGAGTGATTCATCAAATGTCTGAGTCATTTCTACCTTTATTCACTGTACACTCCTCCCCTTGGGCTATATCCAAGCAGTATAAAGCTACAACTTCACACTGGTATGGTCAGGCACAAATTACTAAGTCACATGGTATTTTTCAAATAAAACTGAATCATCAGAAGGACAAAGAGAACAAACAGCGAAGGCGCTCACTGCAAAAAGGACAGTGGCTTCCTAACAGCACTTAAGCCTTAAAGAAAAGGAGAGGAAAAAAGAAACAAGCTACATCTCCACCCTCATGCAACAGGTTTTTGTGCATATATTTTAAGTCTTCTACATTGTTTACTATTTTAGTAATTTAGCTGTTCATATCTTCATTGTCCAAGACTTCATGCCATGTCATACAGTGTCAAACACGGTCATTTTATAATGACTGCTATATACTACTTCATTTCTATACAGCCAAATCTGATTTCTGGGAAGAAGGGGAAAAAGAGAACAATGAGCAAAAGGTTCATTGTCAGAATTTACAGAAAAGATACATCTGTCTCAGACTGATCACGTTAAAGGGCTGAAGCAGGGATATCAGTCAGAAATTTAGCAAAAGCAAGCATCTACCTTCCCAGGTACTTTTACCAATAGGTCCTTTTGAGCCACAGACCTTTTTAGAGGTGTCTCACTGTAAGCGGCACTAAAACAACAGGAGTCACTTAGAGGTCTCATTCACAATTTTTATGTAAGAGTTTCTGCCGCAGCTACCATTAATGCAATCATACCTGTGATAGCATAAACCACGCCAAGTTGTCAGCATCTGTCGGTTTCTAAGCTACTCTTTTGCTCAAGTGCATATTCATCACCAGCCTTGGTAATCTCTGTACAGTCTGTTCCTAGAATAGGAGGTCCAGCGTAGCGCTCATGGCCATACACCCGTCACCTCCCTTGGGCCAGCACCATTTGAGATCAACTTGAGCTCATCAGCTGTGGTTTCGCAGTAGTTTGTGTCAATCCATAGGTGAAGCTATACATACAATACAACTAAGCTAACCAAAATGCTTGCTACTGTTTCTGAAAAGAGGAAACTTCACTCCTCTTCTTTCCCTCCCCCCCTTCTTCCTTCCTCCACTTTCACTTACATGGTTCTAGCCTCTATCCTGTGCTGGCCTTAACACAGTTGAAGGCATTTATTGAGCTGACCTCAATTCACAAAACAAAGATCTAAAATTATCTCAAGCCAGTTTTTGCACCAAGTTAGCAAGTTAAACTAGAGCATCCTGGAAATCAGTAGGTGCCAGGACTGGTGCCGAGTGGTATGATTACACTGCTGAGAGCACAACTCCCCATTTCTGCCAACAAGAAAGCCATCAGACAGAATGAAATTATGAGAAGACTTGAATCAACATATGTGCTTCTTGTCCTCTTCCTTCATTGGTACTGCTATTTGTCTAATTGCATTGTAAGCCAGTTCAGAGAGCTAAACCAACAAAAAAACTATTCATTATTTTTGGCAAGGCTTGTTTTCTGCCAGTTTAATTCCCTGAACTCGCTCAGCAAAGGAATCAGGCAAGCATCTGCACCAGTGCAGAGAAGGGGGCAGGAACACACAGGGAGAGGAGCCCAGACTCAGGCTGATTTAAATTGTCACTGAACTGCATACCCTACAGCAGATCTACATCACGGCGTAGTTAGAACTGACAGTAATCTGTGCCTTTACAACAGGAGGCCTCCGCTGCTGATGAGAGTACACGAACATGTCAGCACTGAAACATCCTAAGCAAAGCTTAACCTGGGCACAAGCTTGTACAATTACATGCAGAAGTAGAAGAATCACAGTACTCTTATCTTCAGAAATGCTATAAAACATTAGCTAATTATTCCCCTGGTAACACCCCTGTGAAAATGTTCTCTATCATTCCCATTACACGGATTTAGGCCAAAATTGCAAAGCAAGCAAAGCTGGTGACAAACTCAGGACTGGAACCCAGTAAATCCTCTATACCAAACCACCACGTCATCACTCAACTGTGCCAGTAGCAGTCTATTTAAAAAAACACCATTTGCAAAGACCAAACAGAGGTGATAATGCACCAGAGAGGTCATAATTTCTAATACAGTTATGTTAATAAATGCAGGTATTTGCTAGCCAGTTGTGAAATAAGAAGCTAGGGAAAGGAACAATACCGAGCCTTTACGTAATTATTTTTAATTCTAAGGAGAAAAATTAGCGTGCATGAAGCAGCATAAGGGTCAACTCATACAATTCAAGAAATTTAATGCAAAGAACTATAGAAAGGAAAATATATTTATGTGCATTTTTTTTCTCAATTAGCAATTGTCAGTTTCAAGTAAAATGTGAGCAATTACTCAACATACATTAACCAAGACTAGTGTCTTTCCTTAATTTTATCAGTTCTCCCACACTCAGTCCAGCAAAACCCACACTTAACTTGCCCTGTATTGCAATGCAGCACAAAAGGAAAAGGGGTGGGAAAATTTGTCAACAGAGAAGCAAATCTCTGCAGCAGTAAACAGCCAGCACTGTAAGTCTATCCAGCAACATGAGATGGTCTCTCATTCACACACTAGCTTAGGCACCCAAAACAAGCATATCACATTTGAAGTCATACTTAATTTTGTTCAACCCTTTCTTTCAACAATGACTTTGTCACAGAGATTGAAAATGTGTCATGAAACAATCATTTGCCAAGACTGTCACTGATTCTCTCAAGATAAAAATAATAAAACCATAAATGTAAGTAGCTGCCTAATCGTCAGCTGTATAAAATATCGATATCAAGATTATTGTCTTATTGGCAACAACAGTTTGACAGGAATTGAATGTACTGCTGGGTAAAAGGTACAAAAAATAACTGATACACACATTAAAAATGCTGCAACTGTTTTGAAGTCTTGAACTCCAAAGGAGCCAAAATTTGAGGAAAGCAAATGAATAAATTATTGCACAGTACAAACAACTATTGCAAATTTTCCAGAGAATCAGGAGAGAAAAACGTGTCTCTGGAAGAAAAGAACACTATTTATTTAAAAGAAAAGAGCTGGCTGAGAGATCAATCAAAAACATTCTGGACAGAATAAACAAAACATTTACCTTGAAATTCTTTGCATCCTTGCACATTTGAACATAACGAAAACAGCAAAAATGTGCTTCTTTAAACGTGGGATTTGCCACTTGAACCTTGACAACAATTATTTAAGTAACAGTGGTGGTCAAGATCTCATTTCTTTGGGCATTATTAGGATTGACCAAAAGTAGGAACAACACTTCTTCACACAGCCTGAGAGACTCCTAACAGAGAATATGTTGGTGCTTCGTAGGTTTAATGGACAGACGAGGCTGAAGGTTACCTCACTGATTCCGTCAACTGAGGCAACTCCAGACGTCTTCACCATTACTTGCTAAGACAAGCATTCAGAAGCTATCCACGTTCAACATCAGGAAGTCAGTATAACACTTATTTGCCTGAATTATTACTGCAGGCTAATCTTTGAGAAATTGTTAGTGACAGCAAAACGGAGATTTTTCCTCTTAAGATGACAGGGTGGGAAGCTCAGGTTCTCTCCCTTTCCTTCTAGGAAGGGAGGAGTAAGCTCTAGCTCCCGTAGCTGACAAAATTACCATATTGACACACATCTTCCCAATTCTGCTCTTCACATGGCAGCACGGCTACTGACACACCTTAACGTTTTTTCCAACCAGCTGCTTGACTGGTAAGTTTGGGTCCATTTTGAGGGGAAAACAAAAAGGCAGAACCACCTTGATAACTGAGCAGAGGCAATCAAGCAGTCGAACTACTTTATGAGAACAAGCCTTCTTCCTTCTGTCCCTGATAAAATAAAAGCTCAAAAGACAGCCAAAATACTAGAACACACACACCCCCTTGCAACAATCTAGGAAGCACTAGAACAGCAGTGCGACCCCCTGTCCCCACCACAGCCAGGTACTCCATAGGGAAGAAAAAACTGTTTCTTTTATTCTCCCATCACTGATGTAGAATGCCCAAGAAGAAGCTTAAGATCTGATACCCACTGGTGGTAAAGTAACTTAAAAGTCCTTGCTCAAGACTGAGGAGCAATACCCAGGCACTAGTCCTAGCACCTTCCAACAGGTGATGATGAGGCCAGGGTCTGAGAAAAGGGACTTCTCACTAACGTGTTTCCTATAGGCTTCACTGTTGAAGACATATTTTTACCTGCACCAAGTGGGATGTTCCAGTAAAATTCTAGGCTACAATACAGGCACACAAATATATGTTTGAGAGAAATGCGTTTGTATTTTGGCATGTAAATAACTGAATACAGAGTCATAAACCCCAGCTCAGCCATAAGACTGCATAAGGCCACTGCCCAGTATTCTGTTCTATAAAAATTACTAAAACATCAGGGACAAAGAAATTTTGTTTGCAAGATGCAATGTACATTTTTATCATCCTGGATAAAATATCTACAGTCTCAGCAGTGGTTAAATTGCTGCTGTAAAGGAAATTGTCCTCAGATAAATGGTTTCCCTATGAGAAGGTTTCAGTGCTACACCTCACCCCAGGTCAATAAATCAAATTAACTGCACCTTGTCCTCTGGCCAATGACATCATCGGCTTGACCACATCTTGTGAAGCGAGTGCAAAAACATATGCTATTTAAGGCATGAAATCATATTACTGCTTTTTGTCCAGCCAGCCTTGTGCTCTTGGTCTGTGAAACAGTCAGTCACCTGAACAGTCTCATTACCGCTTCCGCAGATTTTTTTTCCTATATTCAAGGCCTGTCTTCACCAAGGGCGAAGAAAAAGGATAAATAATCCGAGTTATTTTTGAAATCAAAATGCTTTTCCTTAGCTGCAGTGTAGTATTTTGAGACAGATTAAATTTAGAACTAAACTGCAAAATACACGGACTGCATTTGTATGTGAACTCTCTTCCTAGACATGTTTCAAAGATGTTTACATGTTAATCCAGCATGGTTACTTTGAAGAACACTGCTGCTAGGTCCTTTTCTCCACAGGGTGAAAACAATGGTCACTAATGAAAACCTACAGTTTTTATCTGAAACCCACACCTGCATAAATAAATTTTTAAGAATTACTGCGTTTTCCTAATAAAGTAGTCCATTTGTTTTCTAAGTAGCCTAATATCTGGTTTAACACTGAATTACTCCAGACAATTTCAGAGGATTAATTTCAATTTTCACTTGGTCTTAGACACAATCACAGCAAACTTATCTTCCTTTCTAGACCCTGTACTGCCTAGTAGCATCTTGTCTTGAAAGCCAGATCTAAATGGGAAAAAAAAAAAAAAACCCACAACCAACCAGAACAGTCAGAGATACAAGCAGCGACAAAAGCATCTGACACACAGCACTGTTAAACTGCATCCCCACTAAGCAAAAAGAAGGTGAATAAGATTATCCTCAATGTATTCAATTCTGTTTGTGTTCAGGGGGAGGAGGAAAGCTGTTTAGATTTTGAGTGTTTCTTCTATAGCTCTCTCAGTGCCAGGAAACGTAAATTAGAAGCAACTCTCCTTTAAGGAAGAGTATCAAGGACAAAGGGACCAAAAATGCCCAAGCCTCTGAAAAGCAGATATGAAAGGAACAGCTTTACAGTCTTGAGTTGCTATAAATTAAAAATAAGCTTCTTATTTAAAAGACATGAGTGTTTGAGAATCTATGAGCAGATCTGAT
>VXAL01008417.1:0-10357 GCA_013399475.1 Chauna torquata | reverse complement strand
TCTCAAGGTTAGAAGTAATCCTCAAAAAGCATTCACAAAAGCTGTTATTTGCCTCTGAATCTCTTGTCTGTCAAAACACATGAAAAATGTAGCAGGCTGCTGACGTACTCAGATCAGTGAATATTATGCTGACCAATATTATCTTATTGCCTCTTTGCGCTGCACTGTAAATATTTGTTGACTTTTGTATTATACTTGAACATTAAACTCTGTAGAATAAAGTATCTCTTGTTCTGTTCTACAGCAATTCCTACCACATTTTATTAGATTTTCTATGACTATGAAAGTGTGAGAAGTTTTTTTCCCTGCTATTTNAGTAAGTAAATGGTAATAACTATTTGCATAAAATAATTCAACGTAAAACAATACCTGTGTATTTTTAACATGTAACTTAATACAGCTATTCATTGTGACACATGGATAACACATTTGCACCTTTATTTATTTCTATATGTTAAAAATACTTGGAAACATTCATATGGAAAGCCTGAAATTTTAATCTTGTATGATGCAAGTTAAAAAAAAATGTATTTTTTTTTAGTTAAAAAAAAATGGGTACACCTGCAAGACATAGCAGGATCACTGCACAGTTTTTTTTCTATGAAAGTGGCAGATACGACATCAACTTACTTCACAAAATGACTCATCATTTGCAATTCAGTTAAATCCTTTGAAAGCCTAGACAATCAATACTGGACCATACTAAATTTCAGCACATAGAGATTTCTTTAGAAATTGAATAGGAAGGAGGGAAAGCAATACTCCAGTTTCTTCTCAAAGTTCTTAATCAACTCTAAAGAGTTCTTTCTCTCTTCTCATTTTAGAAAATGGAACAGAAATCGGGACCTTTGGTTCCCACAACCATTTTCTTTCCAGTTTTCAGTTTGTCATCAGATTTCACATCCTTCTAGGATAAAGCAATTGTGTGGCAATCATATTCAGGAATTATATATTGATAGGCTATAACAAATGCTATCTCCTTATTTAAAAACTGTTTGAACATTCAACTTGGTATTCACAGCCAATGGAAAATATCAGCCACTCACAATGCTGAAATTTTCAATTATACAGCATATTACATTTTTCATTCTGATATAAACAACATATAATGAGATTTACACAGTGAAGTTATGGTAACTAAGGTTTGAAAGAAAAAAACATATAAAATCCATTCAAGAAATGCAAGAAGTGCTTATATATTGTCTGCTACCCCAAGGTATATTCATGGCATTTACTTTTCTTTATACTGTTTGATAGAGAAATACAGAACAGCATTTCTATAAAAGAGTAGATTGAAATAGTATAAACATTTTGAAAAATAAGAATCTTTGCAATCCTCATGAGTGTGTTTGATGTATGAATATTTACAAATGTTATCAAGGTATATGTGCAACAGTTACTTTATATTCTGCTGATCTATTTCCAGGCTTGTAATCAATATCAGATTAATTTATGCTCACATTTCCCGAATCATAGGCATTTTTGAGTCACTAAAATTCAGTTAAATTGATATATTTCGTGTTTTAAAATATTTTCATAATTTTAAACGCGGTTAGAATATGCATTTTTGTAAGGCAAGAATAATCATTGACCTATTGTGAAGAGAGTAACTCTAAAACAATGCTATTTACTATTTGCCTTTTTTGATGTAACTGCTCATTTCCTTATTCCCTAAGTCATGCAAAACAAAAAGGAAAAAAGAAAAGTGTTTCTAGAAAATGTCTTAATCTGGCTAAAATAAGCCTCTATAGCTTTGGTCCACAGAAGCTTTATTAGGTTCCTGGGCTCCATAGCAGGATAAACTATTTCATGCATGAAGGGATCAGCATTCCTTCTCCTAATCATTGCTATTGTACCCATTACAAAGCTTTCTGAACATCTCCTATGGATATCACATGCTATCTTAATCAGCCCTCAATTAATAACTTCATACTCATATTTTAGTTCTGCTGCTTCTACACACAATAATTGCTACTTGAGGATGATATTGAAGCCTTAACTGAATATTTTGAGATTATAGTAATTTCACCACCACTGATACATTCTTCCACTTAAAGTGTCCAGACAGCAGTTTCCAGTGAATAACAGCTTAATACAACTGCTAATCCTCTCCTAGTACCATGACAGATATTCGTGCCCCTGTCTCTCGTGACCAGCCTGCAACTTTTAAATGCACAAGCCATTTTCATATGTGCTTTGATAAGCAATATGGTAGCTGTTATTGTTTACATAAAAAGTATCAGAAATCTCTGCTAGCATCAGCTTTAATACCACAAAGCTGTTCTTTATACTCTGGGTTTTGCTGGCGCACTGTATTACATTCTTCCGAATGTAATATAGGTGGTCTCAAAGAGTAAACAAAGAAGTCAACAGTTTTTGCTTTAATGTACTCATGTTTTAACTAATTTGCCAATTCATCTTACCTGTCTCCTCAGGTAGAAGGCATGTGTGGCTTCCTGCCCACTTTTTGAAGATGTTGGGGGTTAAATGTTAAGGTGACTGACATCATGCTGATTGTTCTCACTTGCAGAGGAAAAGGGAAGTAATATCACCTGAAGATTAGTACTCTCTTCATATTCAAAATCAGGGATGGAGAGATCTTTCAGGGTGAAAGGCATGGTGTGACCAAATTCTCTCACAACACATTTTCAGCTAAATTATACTCCTCTTGATATGATATTAATCATGCAGTCTAAGGTCCTGCTGGGAGAAAGAAATAACTAACTTCCCCTTATCCCCCTTCAATCAGCCCTTAAACTTCCAGGAATATCTAACTTCCAAAATTTACATACAGTACTGATCTGACAAACAGGAACATCCACCATTTCCCAGGACACAGGTAAAATCAAAAATCTAAGTGAAATCTGCTATGCCTTCCTCCAAGATAGGTGTGTAGATCAGTACTCATCTCGTATAACTTCTAAATGCTTAGCAGTTTTCCAGGCTATGTAATGTACATAAACAGACACACAAAAGGCTTGTTTGCCTTAACTACTTTCTATGGACCACTTAGATACAGTCCAAGCACAGATGAAAAACACAGGCTGAGATTACAGACAATAACATATTGCATCTACAACTGTAAAGCATGTCTGTAATAACCTTATTTTTAGTAAATTAAAGATAAATGAAAACCAATTAAAGTGTTATAGCAAAACAGATAAAAAAGCAGAAAAGTGAGATGTGTGGCCTATTGAGACCTGACTAGTATGCTGCAAATTATTTAAGAAAAAAAGGTGATCCCCAGTCTCTGGTAGTTACAACTGTGAAGAAAACCTAAAAATACATAGAAAGCATAACTAAGAATAGAAGATCTTTGTATCTCATCAGCTAAACAGTACTTTTCTAATAACTGAAAGAGGACTTGTAAGGCAAAAGAAGTACACACTGTCAGGAGATGAAAATATGAAGGGCTCATACAAGGACTGGAATTTAGGCAAAGAAAGGAAGGACTTGAGAAAGAGGAGATTGCTTACACCCCCCCGAAAGTAATTGCTCTGAAAAAATATGGGTGAGTGTAACAGATGACAATATAAGAGGAACAAAAAGCATAAAGAGAATTCTGAAAAAACACCATGAAATTTTTCATGGAAATAACAGTCTGCAAAACAAGAAACCTAATTTTAAATTGGTATGGTTTTGAACTAGAAAGGAATATAATTTTAGGATGGCATTACAGTTTCAGGATGGTACAGCCAATCTTATAGCTAAGTTGTTCATAAGAATACAGACCCTGCAAGAGTTAATACCATGCACTGCCTCTCCATGGCAGAATGAAAACACTATGCTGGCAGCTTTTAGGAGTGGAATAATAAAGAAAAACTTTTAGTAAGTATGGCCTGCATACTTAAAAGGTATCATGTAAAGTTACATACAAAATTATACAGAAAGAAAAGCCTAAAATGATCATAGGTGACTACAGATTCAAGGATTATTATTCTGACGTTAGTAAATACAAACACACAAGTTATTTTTGTCATCTGGTTTGCCTTAATCAAGAGCTAAAAATTCATTTATTACACTGTACACAAATGCCATGTTTATATCAATATCATATGCAGCTTGCATGAAAAAGTATACATTAAAATTGAGAACAGCAATTCATGTAACGGTCAAAGACAACCAGTAACAAAACCACCAAATTCCAGTTGTCAAACATAATTTACTGTGTATATTTCTTCTCTTCTCTGTTAAAACAGTAATTATTAAAACTAAAGTGATACGGGTGAGTGTTTATGACTTCTTATTAAAAATCCTGACTTAAAGCAGTGTTCATTTAAGCTTAAGGTTAAAGAAAATCATGTAGAGATCTCTGTGCGATGGCCTACTGACTTTATATCCTCTTGTCAAACCTCAGCAGTTTTATTTGTAGTGATACATGCCGAGGAAGGTTGGAGGTTAAAGTTGATAGGAGGGCCAACAGGAAAGCCAACCAACTTCTTTCAAAAGATTACAACCTTTAACATATTAGGATCTGTCGGTAGTTACTGCTAACTTGGTAAGTCTACATTTGTGTACTCTTCTGTGAACTGATCCCCAAACACCAGGCCAACAGGATCAAAAAAACTAATTCTTACTACTTTCCTTCAATTATTTTGTCATAATTTTCTTACTGTTTCAGCTATTACTTCAATTTTTGATATTATATTGATGCTTAGCACTTACCATTAGTTCTCAGAGGAATATTAACAGGTAGATAAAATTTCTTTCCTCATTTTTTTTCGGTCTGATTTTCTCTCTCACCCTGAAAACTGAAGGAAAATTGTCTAGGAAATCTGACATTAAATGTAATAGCAGCACAGTCTACTGGACTGAAGCTCTTCAGATTTCCCTTTCTCCCAATTACTTTGACATTGCTTCCTCTGTGACTTATTTTTAAGAAGTTATATAGATGAAAATAATGATAAATAAAATCACACAGAATCACTGGATAGTTGAGGTTGAAAGGGACCTCTGGAGATTGTCTAGTCCTGTTCAAAGCACAGGGAACTGGAGTGGGTTGCTCAGGGCTTTGTCCAGTCAGGTTACGAGTATCTCCAAGGATAGAAACTTCACAATCTCCATGGACAACCTGCTCCAGTGACAGCTCTCACAGTATGTTTAAATTGAATTTGCTGTATTTTCTACCCAATGCCGTTTGACCTGTCTCTGGACACCACTGAGAAGAGTCTGGTTGCATATTTTTTACTCCTTCCCATCAGCTATTTATATACATTGATAAGATCCCCCTGCTCTTCTTCGCTAAACAGTCTGAACTCTCTCAGACTCTTCTCCTATGACAGATGCTCCAGTCTGTTCATCATCTTCGTGGCCCTTTATTGGACTTGCTGCAAGTCAGCGTCTCTCAGTACAATCACGGATTTTACGCTGTATCTAATCACTTAATCTAAAGGACCAAATTATTACACAGGTCTCAATTGTATTGATTGCACCTTTACTTTTACTTGGTCTGAGAACAGTGCAAGTTTTTCCACTGACTTCAAACAACAAGACCTCTATGTAAAAGATGATAATGTATTTTCACTGTATTTGACCCATTACAGCCACAAGAATATTTCAATATAAAATGAATAATCTTTCTCAGTTATCTGCATTCAATAGCATTTAGACAATAACTTTTCTTACACTTCCTCTGAAACCATAAACTTGCAGGTGTACAGAAACCAGTCTACAGTTATCATTACAATTGTTCAGCTTTGCATTTTAAAATGAATAACTACTCCAGAAACTCTACACAAAATATCACAGAATCACAGAATCACAAGGTTGGAAAGGACCTTCAAGATCATCTAGTCCAACCGTCATCCTATCACCAATACTACCCACTAAGCTACTAAACCATATCTTGTAGCACCTTGTCCAGGCGCCTCTTAAAAACCGCAAGGGTCGGTGACTCCACCACCTCCCTGGTCAGGCCGTTCCAGTGCCTGACCACTCTCTGAGAGAAAAAGTTTTTCCTGATATCTAATCTAAATCTCCCCGTGTGCAACTTGCGGCTGTTACCTCGGGTCCTATCATTAGTTATCTGGAAGAAGAGGCCGACCCCCTCCTCATCACAGCCTCCCTTCAGGAAGTTGTAGAGTGCAATGAGGTCTCCCCTGAGCCTCCTCTTCTCCAGACTAAACAATCCCAGCTCCCTCAGCCGCTCCTCATAAGGCTTGTGTTCCATACCCCTCACNTGCGGCCTCACCAAAGCTGAGTACAGGGGGATGATCACCTCCCTGCTCCTGCTGGCCACACTGTTTCTAATACAGGCCAGGATGCCATTGGCCTTCTTGGCCACCTGAGCACACTGCCGGCTCATGTTCAGCCTGGCATCGATCAACACTCCCAGGTCCCTTTCCTCATCACTGTCTTCTAGCCACTCAGCCCCAAGCCTGTAGCGTTGCATGGGGTTATTGTGGCCAAAGTGCAGGACCCGGCACTTGGCCTTGTTAAACCTCATCCCGTTCGCCTCAGCCCAGCAGTCCAGCCTATCCAGGTCCCTCTGAAGGGCCACCCGACCCTCAGGCAGATCGACACTACCTCCCAACTTGGTGTCGTCTGCAAACTTACTGAGGGTGCACTCAATCCCCAATATTATGGCTGCTATACAAGAACAACATAACAGAATAAACTATTATGCTTAACTTTTGTATTTTATACAAAGGTAAATACACATCTACCTCAAATTTAATTTTTTTTAAGTGTCAGACTTGACTTTTAAGTTCCTCCCGCTTCACCACTCCCTCTTTGAAAACCCAGAGAAGAACATTTGGCAAAAGCAAAGATTCTGCATTTCACATCCCATACCATTTAGTTGTTGCTACAATTTAAATTATGCAAAACTCAGTGGGCTCTAATAAAATCTGACTAGGTAATTAATACTCTAAAACATACAGTGTGAGCTACTGAAAGGAATGTTCTACACATAAATTCCCTCATGTCATAGAAAAGACTCATGTAGTGCAGTGTATTTCTCCATAGGTACAACAATATCCCACGATGTCAACAGCTTTTTTCATCCTATCTGCAATTAACCAAAAAATCTTAACATATTCAATTATTAAAAAGTTTGTTTTCTACTAGTTTCAGTTCAGACACACTCACTAGTGTGTATCATAGCAAAAACACTGAAAGTATTATAGAAAAGATACACGAAATATGTCAACAACAAAGCACAATTTTAAACTATTATGTTACTGATATGCCCAAAAAGGACTGTGATGACTTTACAGTATTATGTTTATACTTCATATTTTAGTTGCATTTATGTAATTCAGACATATATATGTAGACTCAGATACACATACAAATTCTGAGAAAAGATCTACACTATGATCCAGATGTTTTCCAGAGATGTGCACATGATGGATTGTCCCACCATGCCAATTACACACCTAATTTGGTGGTCTGTCCAAGACAGGGGCAGAGGCTGAGCAGTCTAAGGGGCCTACTACTATTACATACTATGGGTCTTGTGGAAATTAAATAATAATAACAAAAAAAAATCTACAGGCAAGGGTATTAATTTTTAGAGCTCCACATGATGATTTTACAGGGAAGGGCTAGAAAAGTGTAGGACAAAAGACAGTCTGGTGTGCTTTAAAAACTGGGAAAGTCTTTTCCACAACAGTAAGAACACAGGGTATTCTCTCTGAACTTGTTCCCTTGGACATTTTGCAGAGCAGAATGATTTGAGGAGTAGTTTGACATGATTTGTATTTTTCCTAGAATCCTATCCTTTATCTTCTTAATACAAGACAAAAAACATCTGGAACTTTATGTTATTTTCATAACGTTTTATGCCAAAGTACAGACAGTACTCCTGGATTCTTTTTTTTCTTTCTTGACATACTATAAATGGTGATGAGAAAATGAAAGTTATGAGAAGATCTGTCCTTAGGTTTACACTTTTGCTGTAAGAAGACAGATTTTTCATAACAGAGCATATTCACATATCCATATCTGTAGTGTCTTTTATCCTGAGTTTTAAGAAAATGCCTTAGCAATCTGATGTACTAACTACTGGGCTAATACACAAGGAGCTAGGGTCTGCCCTACAAGAAGTCAGATTAACCCTTCAGTCCTCTGATAATACATTCGCACATCTCTCTCTTGAATGTTGTATTTTGAAGTAGTGATACCAAATGTCTACTGATGATAATCCTTTTAATAAAGGAATTAATAAAGGATTATCATCAGTAAGGAGAGTTTTTTTATAGCCAGGAAATGTGATTTCTAACAAAAGAGAAAACATTTTAAAAATAAACTTCATTACACATGAAAAAGAAAAATTATTGCGCCAAAAATTAACATACTGTACTGTAGTAATTTTTACTCAATGAGAGCTTAATGTGTTTACCAAGGTTTACAGAAATCACGACTGAAAATCAGTCATCTCTGGTATGACACGTGGCAACTCTAATAGCAAACAAAGTCATAAAAACCCAACTACACAAAAGATTAGTGAGCAGAAAACAATTCACTAATAAAAAAGGAAAAGTAAGCACACTCAAAATTTGACTTGAGCTCCAATTGGACTTACAAGTCCAACAGAAGTGATAAAAACTGTAATGATTCTGCAGGAGCCCATGAGCTGCAGAATGGAGAATACTAGATTGTACAGTACTTGCTACAGACATGTTATCACATCTAATAGCCTTATCATACCATGAGGAGTGAGTAGGAAGAAATGCACACAACCAGTTAAAAACAGAAGGGAGTTTGGTGACAGCATGACATGAGGCACTTCTTTCTCAAAAACTGTACACTGTATACAGAAAAATTGCCAAACCTAATTGTGCATGTGCTCTGTAATGCTCTCGTAGTTTAGGTAGTTTGGAGTCCTCAAGCCTCAGGAAGCCTAGCAATGAAGAAAATGGTGAGGCACTTTTATACAGAACAATGCTACGTATTAGTATGTTTTCAGCATTTTCAGCAGTATCTTAGCTTTCTTTCTCACACGGTGATTGCACAGTGTATGATACAGAGGCTATGCTATTCATTTGTGCTCCAGCTCGAGGTATCTACTCTAGGGCAGCATTTAAACGTAGCATTTCCTTCTGCAAATTTCCTTCTGCGAATATGTCATTTATATTATTCTGTGGGTAATTGTGATAACACAAATTTAACATTAAAAAAAAACACAAAAAAAATGTTTTAAAGGCAATGCAAAGTAAACAAACAAACAACAAAACAACAAAAAAAAACCAACAGAAGAACAGACAAAATCACTCTGCTAAAAAAAACCCTGAAGTATGCTCTAATATGGTAGCGTGTTAAAAGCTAAAGGATGTATATCTATGCACACAAAATAAAGCTATCACTGCTGTGTGGATTGCAGAATGTTTTCATCCTTGGAAACATACATTACTCTTAATACAGTAAGATTCTGAAATTTTGTAACATTTTGGATTTCTTTCAGATGAAAAGTCCATTTTATTGTTTTTTAATTAAATCTATTTCCCTGAAAGGTCTTTAAAGGCTCTACAAACTACCTTGCATTTTATTATTGCTGACAGTTATCTAAACCATGCTTGAATGCCCTCTTTATCCTTTAGTGAACAATTGAAAGATCATATGCTAAAAAGACTTGTGCTTTCTCTTCTTCTAGCCCTATAATTAAGGCATTTTAATACATTTCTTCATAGTCATTAAGAGAGCACAATGTTAAAAATTAATGAAATGAGACAATTTTGAGTTTAACAACCATAAATACATACAACATAAATTTGTCTCAATTGTAGATATGAAAAAAAGCCTTCCTGAAATCACATGATGAGATTACTGAATTGTCAAGATTTTGCTTTTGCTGTCTAAGGGTATTTAGATGATGTAAATGATGTATGGCAGCCTGACAATACTACAGTGTTGCTACATACCCTACAAGAGAGGTAAATATTTCTGTCAAACATTCCAATTCTATTGGTTTTAGTATGTGTTTGTTTACCTTATATATATGCCTATAAAAAAGTAGTATTGCTGGATGATGCTTAAGTGGATGAGGAAAGGAAGCAAGACAAAGACATATGAAGGGAAAAATGATCACACGTTGATTGTAAAAAACTTGATATACAATGTAAAATACCACTACAATAACAACTACCTATAGCAGTACTTTATTAACACTTGAATAAACAACAAGATTTTCTTAATTTGGATTTTTTTCTAAGAAATAGTTCTCTGCGTTCATGTGTCACACGTTTTTGTGACAGACATGTTAATAAGTAGTTTTTTTTTAACATTGTGAAAGGAATTCAATGTTTCTAAGTACATCTTCATAAATTCTATATACACCAATTAAATATAGGATGCATCTGTATTATAGCTACATCATTACTGAGATTTTCCAAAAGGTGTTACTAATAAGCAAATC
>VXAL01008416.1:198955-213590 GCA_013399475.1 Chauna torquata | reverse complement strand
GGAGGAGGAGGAGGAGGGTGAGGCGCTGCTCCCCTGCCGGCCCGGGCGCGGCAGGCGGCCGGCTCCGGTTGTTACCGCGCCCCGGCACCGGGCTTGGAACGGGGCTCGTAGCGTCCCGGCGGTGTCGCCTCCCGGCGGGCTTGGGCGGCGGAGCTTGCGCTCCCGGGGGCACGGGGCCGTGCCTGTAGATGTTGCTGTGGCACCTGGAGCAGCGTGAGTGTGAGGAACGCAGTGCTGACGCCTGTCCAGACAGCAACGTGGTGGAGAAGGCAAACCTCAGAGCACCACGGTCTGCAGAAGACTGGATGTACACTGTCCTGCTTGCTGCTGGCAAGGCTGGGCCAGGAGCTCTTCCTCCCCCAAGGAAAGCACTGCCTGACTTAGAGGAACAAACACGCCTCGCAGCGTGCAGACACCCCCTTGTAGTTGTGCAGTGGCTGGGCGTCCGTGCCTTGCTGTGCTCCGAGGGACACGAAGCACCTGTGTTACCAGGGCTCCAGGCTGAAGATAAGCAGCAGAAAGGAAAGGAGCGTCTCAGCATTAAAGCTTTGGTGCACTGAGATGTATTTGCAAGGGTCTGATGCTCTTTTCTGTCAGGGGAGATGGCTGGACTGCATATTGGTTGATTTTCACAGGAATTAGGAGCTTTGTGCAGTTATTACTGTGCCTTCTCATTTTGGGGGAAGCAGCGTCTGTGTCCCTTGCACTGGAGACGAGCTCCAGCAAAGCCGCTCTGGCTGGCGGAGGAAGGAGGTGGGGGACATGGGGTATGCGGGCTGACCGGCAGAGCAGCCTGACTTCCTGGTTCTGTTCGCCCCGGCAGAGAAGAGCAATTTGACGGTGGACGCAGTGAAGCTGCACAATGAGCTGCAGTCAGGGTCCCTGCGTTTGGAGCGGACGAGTGGCAGTGCTCAGCTGCCTATGGAGGAGGACGATGCTGGCGAGGCTGCCACAGAGAAGTCCTCTGGCACCTTCCTGAGCGGGCTGAGCGACTGCACCAATGTCACCTTCAGCAAGGTGCAGCGCTTCTGGGAGTCCAACTCCGCTGCTCACAAAGAGGTACCGGGAGGAGCAGGGCTGGGTGCGGGGGTTCTGTGGGGATGGACCCCCGCCAGGCATAAGACTTGAGGGCACTGACCGGCTCCGCTTGCTGCTGTGACAGATCTGCGCCGTGCTGGCAGCCGTGACAGAGGTGATCCGCTCGCAGGGGGGCAAGGAGACTGAGACGGAGTACTTTGCTGCGTTGGTGAGTGATCGCCATGGGGAAGAGGCACGAAGGCAGCTGCTGCTGGCAGCCTGGGTGCGCTCCCAGGGGCTGCTGTGCTCATGTCGGAGGTGCTGGGCATCCTTCTCTGGCAGAGATGCTGTTGGGCTGCTCCTGGTCTCTCTGCCCCCTTCCTCAAGGCTTTGAGAAGGGGTGGCCTGGTGCAAACCCCTCCTCTGTTCCCAGATGACCACGTTGGAGGCAGTGGAATCCCCTGAGTCACTGGCTGCTGTCGCCTATCTGCTCAACCTCGTCCTTAAGCGGTGAGTCGCTGGCAGAGGAGTGGGGAGCGCTGCCACCATTCTGGCAGAGGGGCTGCCACTGTCCCCATCTCGCCAGGCTGGGGAAAGGGCTGGACCAGGGCAGGCTGGATGTGGGGTTCCCTGCGTGACTGCCTACCCTGTGCCCCTTCTCCCTGCAGGGTCCCAAGCCCGGTGCTCATAAAGAAGTTCTCAGACACCTCAAAAGCCTTCATGAGCATTGTGTCCTCGCAGGCCTGCGGTGGCTCCACCTCTGCCCTGCGGTGGGTGAGTAATGGAGAGGCAGCCAGCAGTGCCAGCTCTGCGGGGCCAGGGGTGCAGTGAGGGGGGGTCTCCAAGGGGTGATGCTAATGTTCCTGCTGCTCTCTTGTAGGTCCTCTCCTGCCTGGCCACACTACTACGGAAGCAGGACTTGGCAGCCTGGAGCTACCCTGTCACTCTCCAGGTCTATCACGGTTTGCTGAGCTTCTGTGTTCACGCCAAGCCCAAGGTGAGTCCCCGGCACCCCTGGCCTGTGGTGGTGAGGGATGGTGCTGCCTCTCGGGCTCGTTTCTGGGGCTGGCTGTGCTCTTGGTGCCCGTGGTTCTTACACACCCACATTCAAACTGTTCTGCAGGTTCGGAAAGCAGCTCAGTACGGCGTGTGCTCTGTCCTGAGAGGCAGTGAATTCATGTTTGGAGACGCAGCCCCTGAGCATCATCCTGCAGCAGTCTCCACTGCCAAGTTCTGTGTGCAGGAGATTGAAAAAGCTGGAGGTATGGGGCACAGGGGTGACGGGTCTTGCAGCTGACAATGAGGGTCCTGCGGCGTATGAAAATAGGAACTGGAAGGGAACAGGGGAGTGCGCAGCAGCCCAAGTTGCTGTGAGAAGGGCTCGTGTTGCTGGGGAGGGTGTGAGATGATGTTGAGGAACTGAAGGTGTTTTGGAGAGTCCTCAGGTATCTGTCTGGTGTTGTGCTCTTCCCAGAAGTGTTTGCGGGGGGGGCGTTCAGTTCACTCCACATTTGTGGGTCAGCCCCAGCTCTGTCATGTGGTCCCTGCTTTGAAATAAGCTGTTGTCACAAGCACAAGCACAGGCACTGCTCTGCTCCCCCAGGCGCCAAGGAGGCCACCACCACCCTGCACATCCTGACCCTCCTGCGGGACCTACTGCCCTGCTTCCCTGCAGCCGTGGTGAAGACCTGCTGCGAGACCCTGCTCCGAGTCATGACCCTCAGCCACGTGGTGAGTGTGCCTGTGTCCCTGCACCCAGAGCTGTGCCGGGCTGCCAGGACGGCCCATGTCCCAGCCTTGCTGACTCATCCCTGGAAGGGCTCAGACTCCCCTGGCTGCTGGCTGTGAAGCTGCAGGACCTGGAAATGCAGGATCTGAACATGGAGCATCTTGGGGAGAGCTGGTGTTTGCTGGCCTGGCTGCTGTAGAAGAGGGTGGCCATTGATGGGAAGCCCCACTGGAGATGTGGGTTCCCAGCGGGGCTGGGTTGGACAGAGCCCATTTTGGGATAGGGGCGCGGAGCACAAAGGATCTGCCAGCTGCCGCGGAGCTGCCCCTCCTGACGCTCTTTCCCCGCAGCTGGTGACAGCGTGCGCGATGCAGGCCTTCTACAGCCTCTTCAGTGCCCAGCCGAGCACCTCCTGTCTGCCAGCCGAGCTCAATGCCCAGATCATCACTGTGAGTGCGGGGTGCTGCAGTGGGGAGGGACGGGGCTGTCATCACCGCCATTCCCACCGCCCTTCTGCTTCCCCAGGCGCTGTATGACTACGTGCCCAGCGCCAGTGACCTGCAGCCGTTGCTGACCTGGCTGTCCACCATGGAGAGGGCGCATATCAACCTGGGCAGGTCAGGAAAGGCTGGGGCTGGGTTGGGGAGAGGTCGGGTTCCGTCTCTCATCAGCCTTCTGTCCTTCCTCCAGGCTGCAGAAAGACCTGTGCTGGGCTCACCTGCCCCGTCTCTTCTCAGCCACCATGAACTGCTTCCTGTCCCCACACTCACAGGTGGTGGGAGCTGCAGCGCAGACCCTTGAGGTACCACGTGCGGGCCCCTTTCCCAGCTTGGCTGCCTGGGTGGGAAGTTGCCCTGGTCCTTGCTGGCAGCCAGGCTGGGGTCTCTGCTTGGGGGCTTGGGGCTGCTCTATGCTGGGACCTGCCTTGGGTCCACAGCCCACCACCAACCCATTTTTTCCCATGTTTCCCTTGCAGACCCTCCTGAGCGAGTGCGTTGCTCCCCACATGGATGAGCTGGGCACTGTCTCTGCGTCTGCCCCAGCCCCTGCCTCTTACCTGTGCAAGATGTTCAGGTGAGGAGCGGTGGGGCGTGGGAGAGGCCGTCCCTGCAGCTCCAGCCGCTGCCTGGTCCCCGAGGGGGGCTGGCAGGCTGGGTGGCATGGTCAGCACCGGTGCTGGGTCGGTCCCTGTCACCATCTCTCTCTCTCCCCACCAGGTCGGTGGAGGACGGCCTGACGTACCGTTTCCACGCAGCGTGGGATGAGGTGCTGCGGGTGCTGGAGATTTTCTTCGAGGCGTGCGGGAAGCAGTGCCATCCCATCATGAGGAAGGTGAGCGAGGCGGGGAGGCTGCACGGTCAGCCAGCCTCCACGGCTCCTCGGTCACCCTCCTGCCCTGTCCCCGCAGTGCCTCCAGTCCCTGTGCGACCTGCGTCTCTCCCCGCACTTCCCCTACACTGCTGAAGTGGACCAGGCGGTGGGGGCTGCCGTGAGCGCCATGGGCCCCGAGGTGCTGCTGGAAGCCGTGCCCCTGCAGATTGACGGCAAGGAGTGAGCACAGCCCTGGGCCGTGGGTGGTGGGTCCAGCAGCGGAGGACGCTTGTTTCCACCAGAGAAACCATTTCCCCATTAGCGGCCAAAGCCTGGGAGCTGGGGAGCCCCAGCTGCCTGCTGGTCTCCAGCCTCAGCCACTGCTGAAGGCTGCCCAGAGCAGCCCCCCTGCCTCCCCATGGTGCTGGGGTGCCTGGCTGTGCTGAGCCTCCTTGTGCCCAGCTTTGGGGCTCTGCCGCATGCTCAGGGGCTGATACTGGCAGCGTCCCTTGCTCCCCTGACCTGTGCGTTCCCTCCCCAGGGAGAGTCTGGATTTCCCCCGCAGCTGGCTGCTGCCCGTGCTGCGGGACTACGTGCAGGGCGCACGGCTCGGCTTCTTCACCAGCTACTTCCTGCCTTTGGCAGTCACCCTGAAAAGCAGAGGTGAGGACGAGTGGTGTGGCGGGGCTCTGGGGGTGCAGCACTGGGTGCTCTGCAGGACCTCCGTTCCTTGGGGCAGAGCAGGGCTCAGCCACCCCCGCTTCTCTGCTCATCTCTCCCTTCTCTTCTGCAGCTCAGGAATTTGCCCAGGCTGGGAAGAGCCTGGAGTCCAAGATCTACGACACGCTGCAGTGGCAGGTAACAAGGGGTGCCCACCACCGCTGCCATGGCATATCTGCGGTGCCAGGCTGGGCAGCGGTGCGCTGGGCAAAGGATGCTGGCCTCCAGCTTCTTTGCTTTCCAGGTCTGGACCCTGCTGCCCGGCTTCTGCACCCGCCCCACGGATGTGGTGGGGGCCTTCAAGGGGCTGGCCCGCACCCTGGGCATGGCCATCAGCGAGCGCCCGGACCTCCGTCCCACCGTGTGCCAGGCCTTGCGCACCCTCATCCACCGGGGCTGCGAGACAGGTTGGGGGGCGGATGCTGGCATGGCAATGGAGGGGTCTTTGTCCCCCAGAGGGACCCAGTGAGGGCAGATGTTGGGTCTGACAACCCTGCTGATCCACACGCCCCTGTCCTCCTCCCACCAGATGCAGAGCGAGCAGAAGTGGGTCGCTTTGCCAAAAATTTCCTGCCCATCCTGTTCAACGTGTACAGCCAGCCCCAGGAGGACGGGGGCAGCAGCACTCAGCGCCGCTCCGTGCTGGACACCGTGCGTGCTTACCTGACCATCACGGACCCGCAGGTGAGGGGCCTGGGGAAATGGGGGAGGCTCTGCTGGCCGTGGCCAAAAGATCCCAGCCAGCCCCAGTCTGATGCGGCTGGTGAGTGCATGACTTGGGAGGACAATAGGAAGCAAGCTGGGCAGAGAGCAGTCCTTTCCCTTTCCTGATGGGAAGGGATCCCTTTCCAGTCAGTAGTCTGGGATTTCCCAGTCTTGCAAGCGCACCTGGAGCATCAGGCATGAGTTCTTTGTGAGTTTGTCCAGCACTTTTTGGACCCACTGGTGCTTCTGGTCTCCACAAGGTCTTGCAGCACGGCATTTGCCAGGTGGATAGCAAACTCCTTAAAAAAAACAAACCAAAACAAAAAAAACGTCCCTTCAGCCAGTCCTGAGCGTGCTCCTGGGCTGTGTCAGCGCCTGTCTGAGGAGTTGTTACCTGTTTCCTCATGAAGCCATAGTGTGGCCATCACATCATCACAGCGGCTGCTGCAGGCCCCTCAGGACAGCCAGCAGAGGACGGTCTTCCAGAGGCTGCTGCAGAGCCCAGCCCCGCAGCAGGGCAGTGGGTGCAGCAGGGGAGGGATGGAGCCAGGGCCCCGCTGCGGTGTGGGTAGGGGCTGTGCTGCAGAGCCCGCAGCTTGAGCCCTGACGGGAATGGGGGGCAGGAGGGGGAGTCCTGCTGACTGTGTGCCTGCTCTGCAGATGGTGTGCGGGTTCCTGCAGAAAGCTAGCGAGAAGCTGACCAGTCCTGAGAGCTCAGAGTTTGCCAGGTAACACCCAGGGACTGGTGCTATTGGGTGAAGCTGCCGGCTCCCTCGTGCTGAGCAGCTCTAGGGGCACCCAAACTGTCCCCTCTAGGATATGTCACTCTCATGCATCAAATGGGACTCGCGGCTGGAGTCCTAGCTTGGCTGGGGAGCGTTAGTGACCCTACAGTTATCTATCTGTTTATCCCTCTGCTGCAGACTCTCCATCCTGGATCTGGTGGTGGCAATGGCACCCTACGCTGATGAGCAGTCCCTGGGTTCCCTGTACCGCACTATCCAGCCTTCCCTCCAGGTCAGTCTGCTCCCAGCCCCAACCTGTGCAGGGGGTGCAGTGGGGCACCTTCTGCTTGCTGCCAGCTTGCAGCTGTGGTGCAGGATACGTGTCTGCAGTGTGGCGTAGGGTGCTGCAGTGATGCTGTGCCAAGGGCCTGCCCTGACAGCGGTGTGGCTGGTTGTCCCTGCAGAGCAAGGAGCGCAGCATGCAGAAGAAGGCGTACCGCGTGCTGGAGGAGGTGTGTGCCGCTCCCCATGCCCCCTGCCAGGCTTTCGTCCGCTCACACCTGGAGGAGCTACAGGCAGCACTGCTGGACTCGCTCAAGAGTGCGGCATCCCCGGCCAAGAGGGTGAGCGTGAGGGCTGCTGCGAGGAGGGGACGGGGCCGCGTCCCTAGGTCTAACAGCATCGGGCTGTCTCTCTCCCCAGCCCCGGCTGAAGTGCCTGTTCCACATCGTGAAGCAGCTCTCGGCTGAGCACGAGCCCTTTGTCACCGCCCTGGTCCCAGAGGTGAGCGTGGGACCTGGCTGTGGCCACAGCGGATGGACGCGCGGGGTTGTGACCTGCCTCTGTGCTTCCAGGTCATCCTGTGCACCAAGGAGGTGTCGGCAGGGGCCCGCAAGAATGCCTTCATGCTGCTGGTGGAGATGGGGCATGCCTTCATCCGCTTTGGGCCTACTCCCCAAGGTGAGCGGCTGACTTGGCCCCTGCTCTGCTTGCTGAGCCCCATGGCTGCTCTGAGCTGGGGTGTCAGACCCATTTCTGGCCCCGATGCTGAGCTTGCTGGGTACTGCGCAAGCACCTGTTTCTGGTCTGAAATGGGCCAGAAGGGCTGCTGGGCTCAAGACGAGCTGGGTCCTGAGTTGTTCCCCTCTTGCAGAGGCCATGGAGCGGTTCCTGCTCCTGGTGTACGTGGGGCTCACAGGCTCAGTGACCATGATCAGCTGCACGGTGCTGGCACTCACCCGCCTGTTCTTCGAGTTCAAAGGTGAGCGGGCACAGCAAGGACAGGGTGCGGGGCACAACACTGCAAGGCAGTGGGACAAGCCCCTGCCCACTGGCAAAGGCTGAACACTGCTGTGGTTGCAGATCACATGGGGCTGAGCGTGGTGGAGCAGCTCCTGCAGAACGTGTGCCTGCTGCTGGGCTCCCGCACGCGCGATGTGGTGAAGGCGGCCCTGGGCTTCCTCAAGGTTGTGCTGCTGCTGGTTGACCCCAAGCTGCTGGCCAAGCATGTCCAGACTATGGTGAGAGCTCAGCATGGGGTGGCAGGGCAGAGCTGAGGCTGCCTTGGGACTGGTGCCCTGGGGGCAGCGGAGGCATCCCTACCTGCGCCCTGCTCCTGCCTGGTAGCCAAGGGGCACAACCGTGGTCTCAGTGGCAGAGGAGTGAGGAGGCTCCTGTTGACATGGATTTGCCAGAGAGCCCCCATGAACCAAGCAGGGAGACCTCCTTGCGGCCCTGCCTGGGGCACGAATGGGTGCAGGGAGATGGCAGGAAGGTGAAGGGAGGTGTGGGAGACTGGGTGCCCAGGGCAGGGGTGCTCTGATCTCGGGGGGTCTCTCTGTGTTGGTAGCTGGAGGCCGTGGGGAACCTTTCGGATGACATGAGGCGCCACTTCCGCATGAAGCTGCGAAACCTCTTCACCAAGTTCATCCGCAAGTTCGGGTGAGCCGGGCACGCCGAGGCTCCTGGGCTGCATTGAAACAGTGCTGGGGCGGTTGGGGAGCTCTCGGGAAGCGGTATGGGGGGACTGGGTGCTGTGCCACGAGCACTGAGGGCTTAAGGGCTCTCTGTGCTCTCCTCAGCTTTGAGCTGGTGCAAGGGCTGCTGCCAGCTGAGTACCACAAGGTGCTGGTGAACATCCGCAAGGCCGAAGCCCGCAGCCGCAAGCAGCGTGCCCTTAGGCAAGCGGCTGCAACGACGGAGGAAGAGGAGGCACCACCCCAGCCCAGAGGAGACAGGTAAAGATGGGCTGGGGGTGAAACAGAAGCAGCCCCAACAGAGGGCCTGGTGCTGGATCTGCTCAGCTGACACCTCTGGAGATGCTGAGGGCGTCTCTGGCACTGGGGTTTCTGTGCTGTGAGGCAGGCTGAGGTCTGCACCCCTGACTTGTTCCGTTTCTGTCATCCTCTCTGCCTTTTGCCCAGCATGGAAGAGATCCTGGCAGACTCAGAGGACTCAGAAGAGGAAGAGGAGGAACGGCAGTGGAACAAGTCGCGAAAAAAGCAAGCACGGCAGAAGGGCCAGGCCTGGCTGAAAGAAGGAGAAGAGGATGAGCCCCTCAACTTCCTGGACCCCAATGTGTCCCAGCGGGTGCTGGGTGAGGAGCAGAGCCATTGATGTGATTGGGGTGGGGTGGACGGGGTAAGGGCTGGTGCGATGCAGAGGCCCTGGGGTACAGTTGCCCTTTCCCGGGCACTGACCCATGTCTCCATGTGCAGCCACTGAGCCAGTCCCCAAGAGGTCCAGACAAGTGAGCCATGACTTCCAGGTGTCTGAGGACGGGCGCCTGATCATCCATGATGAGGAGGAGGAGGTGGACAATGATGGAGCCAAAGGTACTGTCTGGGCTGGCAGGGGCCATGCTGGACTTGCTGCGGCACTCCATGCGGTTTTCTTCCTGCCCACACGTGTGGGAGTGTGGGGGAACGTGGGTGGAAGCGCCCTCCATCGCTGGGATGGTGCTCTGGGGAGGATGGGATGGGAAGGGACAGGGACACATGGCCACCTGTGATGGTTTGGCAGGGGCTCCCTGCCCTGGAGGCTGCCACAGTGCAGGAGCTCCCCTGTGCCCGTGTCCTGCGCTGACCCCTTGTCTGGTGCCGTAGGAGCGGACGAGGAGGTGGCGGATGTGCTGCAAGAAGTGGGCCTTCGAAGTGTGAGTACAGGGCGTGTTGTCCAGGGGAGACGTGGGGTGCCTGAGCTGCAGCTCTGCCTGAGAGGCCAGAGGGGACACAGGGCACGCACCAGCTGCTTGGAGGGGGCAGGAGGCTGGCTTGGGACAAGGGATGTGGGGTGGAGGGGTTGTGGAAGGTCTCCGGGCCCCCGTGGGAGGGAGCAGGAGGTCTTGGGTCCATGGGAGGGCAGCAGTGTAAGGACAAGCCAGCTGCAGGGACCCTCCTGTCCTTCTTCTGCAGAAGAAAAGCCAGAAGCATCGGTTCAGAGAGGAGTCAGACAATGAGGAACCAGAGTCCAGGACCTACCCTCAGTACAGAGGTAACTGCATGTCACATGCCTGTGCCCGTTCTGCAGCAGCCAGAACCGTGTACCCTCCATGCTGGCCTGCTCCAAGCCAGCTGAAGCGGAGGTCTTTGCTCATGTGAAGTTGTCACGCTTCCGTGCTGCTCTCCTGTCCCTGCACCCAAGAGCTGGAGGCAGAAACAGGAACAGCTCCCCCAGCCCTGGTTTCTCCCAGTGTGGGAGCTGGGGAGGGGGAGGCTGGCTCTGGCATGCCCTTCCAACACACGTGCTCCCTCTTTTCCAGCCGGAGGCTCTGGGATCCACCGGCAGCTGGGCAAGGAGCCAGCCTTCGGTGCAGAGTACAGATCCAAGGTGAGGGCCCTGGGGGTGGCAGGGCTGGGGAGGAAAGCCTTTGGTTCTGCTGGGAGCGGATTGTTGCTGGTCTGGGTGCAGGAAGCGCTGGGGGACATCTCTGCTCCAAGAGGAGTTGCCAAGCGCCTGGTACCTGTCAACATTTGCAGCCCGTCTTGGCCCAAATTATGGCCAGTTCCTGCTCACCACTCAAAGCGGGTGCCTGGTGCTGCAGCATCCCCCTGGGAGATCAGCGCCAGGGGCCACATGCTCAGCTGGCACCACTGCAGCGTAGTCTTTGGGGTGACCACGTGCCAGAGTTGTACAGAACAGAACTCAACGCATCTCCCTTTGTGCTACATCTCCCATGTCGCTATCTTCCACAGAAAGGCAAAGGCGACGTGAAGAAGAAGGGCCAGCTCGACCCCTATGCCTACATCCCCCTGAACAGGGCTAGACTCAACAGAAGGTGGGACTAGCTGGGAAGGGCACAGGGTGGGGAAGGGGACTAAAACCTGGGTCTGATCCTGCTCGTTGTCATTGCCATTTTTCGCGGTTCTGGGAGCTCCCTGCCAGCCTCTGTGCTGCTCCTCGCAGAGCTCGGAGCAACCTTGTGCTGGCCTGCGGGGGGGCTGCCTGTTCCCTGTGCCCACGCTAACCTGGCCACCGGCTCCTTCCTCCCTCCAGGAAGCAGGCGAAAATGCAGGGCCAGTTCAAGGGCCTGATGAAGGGTGCCCAGCGCGGGGCCAAGGCCGGCCGCAAGAACAGGCTGAAGGACCATCGCCCCTGAGGAGCCTCAGACGCTCTGTCAGCACCTGCCCAAGGACTGTGGCATACAGGCACCAGGGGACAGGGACTTCGTGAGCGGAGAGTCCCTGGGAAGCCACCCCTACAGACTCATGGCCCAAGCCCTGCCCTCCCATGCCTGGAGAAAGGTGCTGGGTTGCCTGGTGCAGGTGTGCGTGTGAGCAAGTAATATGTAATGAATTCTCTGTGTTGATAAATACCCCTTGTTCATACCCAGCCTGGATTCCTCTTCTCCTTCCTATAAACACTGCCCACAGCACATCCCCCTGTGCTCTGCTGGCTGCTGCAGCAGGTCCTGGTGCTGGGACCCTGCGGGGCACCAGCCTGGGATGGCGGAGCTGGAAGCAGAGCATGGGGCATGCCTGGGGGCTGCCAGCAGCAAAGCTGTGGCAGAGTGGCAAGGCATGGCCCGAGTCCTGTGCCCTCCTGGTGCACATCCAGTGGGGCTGGCCAGGAAGAGAAGCCAGAGCTGGTGAAAAGTTCTTTGCTACAGCCAATTTCCTTATGTGAACTCCCTCTGTCAGCACAGGATGGCTTTGGCAGCACCTTCTCCTGGGTGATTCCTGAACTGTGGGATCTGTGCCACAGGGGGTGTCTGCTCTTTGGCTGTCACAGTTCCTGCCTCTGCTTTGCCCGTCTCAGCCAGGCCTGGTTGCAAGGCAGGAAGAGTTTGCTGCAAATTTTTTTCTAATTGGTTGAAAAACTGCTACTGCTAACCTTGCTGTCTGGCCTTCTCTTACCTGTGAGAGCTGAGATTGGGCCTCTGCTCTGACCACCTCCCACCAGCTATACCTCAGCAGCACAAATAACCCTGGACCTTTTAGCTGCCCAGACATCTCAGCTTGTTGGCCTGAGCACCTGTTTTCACCCTGTACTTCCACACTGAGCCCAAAAGATGGTGTTTGGCCAAAGCATGCTGAAGAAAAGAGTGGAGCTGATGGCAATAGATACAGGATATGGGTCCCATGGCAAAGAACACGTATTTGTGAATGTATTTGGCTTTCCCTTCCTCTTCTGTATTAAGAAGCCTTTAGTTCTTTGTCGCTTCCTATCATGGTAGCTTATATTCTGGAATTGCAACGCTTTTCAGTCTCCTAATAAGCTAAACGGATTGTGCTTGTTCAGCCTCTTACTGCAGGCTGCTTTCTGTAGGCTGCAAATCCAGTTTTGTGGCTCTCGTCTATTGTTCTTTTTGTTTGTTTTTTTTACAGATCCCTTTAAAAGCCTGGGGGGGAGGAGAAGCTCTTGTACTGGCATTGCTGTGCCTTGGCAGGAGCACTGTCTCCTTCCTGCTTCCCCAGCCAGGGCTCTCACTTGGACCCTTGAGCTGCAGGTGCACGTTGAGGTGCTACTGCTCTAATCCTGCCAGAAGGCAGCCCACAGCCCTGGCTTACGGGACACACAACTCCAGCAGCACTTCCTGACCGTATTCAGTCAGCAGGGGCTAAAAGCCACCTTGCCAAGGCAACATGCATCTTCCTTAGGCCTCTCCGCTGCCTGCAGCCTTGGCCTGATGCCCTCCATCCCCTGAGGGCAGGACGCGGTGGGACAGACGGCAGTCACCTTCCAAGCCCGCCAACACCTGTAACATGTGGCTCTGGGCCCATCAGAGCTGTCTGTCTTCTTGCTTTCTCTTCTCTCCTTGGAGACAGGGCCTGGAGAAGGCTGTAGCTAATTCATTTAAAAGCTCCAGATTACTCACTGTATTGTTCTTCATTTGCATGTTGTTGCTTAAATTAGTGCACGCCTGTGTGGAACAGAAGAGTTTCATTAGCACAGAGGATGGTGTTGCCTGAGCCGGTGTCCAGAGAACAGATTCTTCCACAACAACATCTTGTTAATCAGCTAATTAATCATGTAATGCAATAGAAACCCTTGGAGAGGAGATGTCATCCTGCCCAAGGAGGCAGGCTCCGAGTCAGGCCCGCTCCCTACCAGCAGCAGTGCTTGGCAGGGAGCAGAGCTCTTCGTCCCACAGGAGGGTGAGGGGTGACGGCGGGTCCTGCCTCCTGCAGATGCGAGCCACAAATATTTTGCAATTACTTACAGAGAAACCGAAAATGGGGAGCTGGAGAAAGGCCTGGCTTTTGCTGCTAGAGCTGGCTGGAGGCACCAGCACGCCATTAAACCGTGCAACTCCTTTCCACAGGATGCAGTGGGCACCCATAGCATATCTGTGTTCAGCTACGCTCATGCAGGAAATGGCCACGAAGGGCTCTTAGCCCTGCAGGTACCCACCACAAAGCAGGAGGTTGCAAGCTGCAGGCGGCAGATGGCCCAGGCAGATTTTAGGAGAGGCTGGCACAACTAACAGGCTCCCCAGGCACTGGCTGGCTGGCCCCTGGGCTGGCTGGGAGAGTTGGAGGTGCCCATGCTGCGCCTTAGGGCTTGAAATCAGGAGAAGGTGGAAATTACCATTTCTTTGCCCTAGAAGCCAACTGCCTATGTGCGGCATGGCACTGAGGGACAAACGTAGCTGTCCCCGTGCAGCATCCTGGGCAGGGATGGGCCATTGCCTCCCCTGAGCACGCTGCAGTGCTGCTGGGGCTCCTCACTGGTGCACCCGGGCAGGAGGGGCGAGTGGGGCACCCACCTGGGTCTCTGCGGTGCTAAGTCAAGATTTGGTGCACATCAAGGTGCAGGGACGGGAAAAACCCTCCTGGGGGCAGTAGTATAAGAGGAACCTTGGTGTTTATGCTAAAATGATTGGCAGTGAGATAATTAAGTGTGGAGGTTTAAGATGCCAAGGGACCACTCCAGCTGAAATCTAGTCAATTAAAAAAACTGTCAGATTAATTTCTAGTCCCCTCAGCACTCTGATCTACACTTCACTTACTGCTTCTAAAAAGTCTTCTTTCTTCTTGCTTGGTTGCTCGGTCCTAAACACTGTGTGCAAACCTATATGTAGCAAGTGTGCAGGGAGGAAGGAAAGAAGCTGCTTGTCCAGTGTCTCTCATCCTCAAATTTCTCCTTGATGGTGAGCAAAGATAAAAAAAAATATTCATGCGGCAACAGGAATTGGGGTTTATGGTGTAATTCATACTTCCTGGAGCACTTCACGTTGTCTTTGCAGGCCCAGGCAGATCGTGCTGCATAGGCTACTTGTAAGCCACGTTTTAAAAGGTTCCTTAAAACAAAATGGCTGCAACTTGCATTTTTCTACTGAATACGAAGACTTGGGGTGTGAGGCACGCACAGTACTCTGGATGACAGCAACACAAGAACTTCTACAGCTCCACACCAGCTCTGTGCGCAGCCCCAGGCTCACAGGTGCCGAACCTGCAGGCGTTAACCCGTCTCCGCTCCCCTAACTGGAGCTGCGGCGGCTGTTTCCTGCAGAAGCTCCTCGTGGTGCTGTCCCCCCACACGCTTACACCCGCAGCTGGGGCCCCAGCACTCTGCCCCTGCCGCAGTACCCCCCTGGGCCCTTCCCCTCCCCGAGCTCCGGCCCGGGGCAGTACGAAGCCGCCGACTCCCACACGGGGTGCAGGTGCGAGACGGCTCCGCGCAGCCTCCTGCCGCGAGGGCTGCGCCTTCTCGCCCCCTTCGCCTCCCCAGAAGCGGGACCCGACAGCTGCCGGGCTGGCTCTGCTGCGGCACTTGGCAGAGCTGGTTGCTGCGTGCCGCAGGCGAAGCGGCCGGGCTGTCACTGGGAAGCAGACCTCGAGTTGCAGCGGGCAGCCCCAGCAGCCGGCTCGGGGCGCGGCCCTGCGCCATCCCGCTGCCGCTGGGCCGAGGCCGCGCCGCTCTGGGTGACAGCGGGACAGCGGCGAGCTGCGGGCCCGGCCCGCCGTCGGGCTGAGGGGGCCTTCCT
>VXAL01008416.1:167126-198588 GCA_013399475.1 Chauna torquata | reverse complement strand
CGCCCCGCCCCGCCGTTCCCCGGGGAGCGTGCCCGCAGGCTGCGCTTGTCCGTGCCGCAGCGCGGGACCGAGCCGCGGGGCTGGGCAGGGCGATGGCGGGGCGCGGGTCGCCGCGGAGCTGGAGCTGGAGCTGGTGTTCTGCGGGGTGAAGGCGGGTGGCGGGTGGGCTCAGCCCGGCTCCCAGCGGCGCTGTCCTGGTCCCGGCTGCACGGCCCCTCCCGACGGCGCTCCCCCTGCTTACGGGGGAGCCGCTGGGGCGCCCGGACCGCGGCCCTGCGAGGAGGGAGGGCGGGGGGGAGCTCAGGCGGCCCTCCTCCGGGTGGAGCGTCCCGGACGTGGCCCGGGGCGGTCCGAGCGGCCGAACCGCGTGCTGGCGGTTGTCCTTGCAGCGTGGGCCTCCAGCTCCTCACCTCCGTTCTCACGAGCGGTTGCGGTAAAGCAAAGCCCGAGGTGCAAGTTTTACTCCACTGCCTTATCACCCGCAGACGGCACTAGCACATTGAGCTCTTGGTTTGCAGGTCCGTCACCACAAAGCTTTACGTATGCTCCATGACCGCGCTTTTGCCCCCGTTTCCTCTCTCCTTGCGAGAAGTGCAAGTTAGCTAGTAAAGCTCGCATGCTGTGCGTGCGGTCTCATTGCGTGCTGACACAGAGATCAGAAATGAAAGCTGGTTGTCTTGACCTCTGTACCAAATGTTTCTGAATGTGAAAAGAGGTGATTTGTGCGGGTCTGTTTTCTGTTTGTGGTCTCTCTAACCTCTGCCTGGCTCTCCATAACTGAGAATGATCATTGCAGTGTGCCACAGTGCTCAGTTTCAAAAAGAAACATCTGTTAAATCAATGCATTTAAGGTCTGATGCAGTGTTCGCATCAGCTGTCTGATATGGCAGGGATGGCATGGGTGGAAGGGAAAAAGCCATGGGCCTGGAAGGCAGGATGTGCTAGAAAAAGGCATCTTGCTAAAATGCCTTGATAGAGTGTCACTGACCAGCTGGACAACAACAGCTTACATCTTAAATAGGCGATGAAAGGGGAGACAATTGCTGTCTATGTCTTATTGCAAATGGGAATATTTTCACTGTAAACATGACAATGGCAAAAAGTCAAAGCGACTTGCTGAGGGGTCACAGGAAAAATGGCTGGTTTGGCTGTCAAAGCCAAGTCTGAACACATGGCTACTTTTATCCGAAGATAGCCTGGAGCAGGGACAAGCTTATTCAAACATTCCCTTCTCCACAGCTCTCACTAAAATCGTTGAGACCTAGACTTGCGTTTAATCCCCCACTCTGTTCAGCCCTGTCAGCCACGCATCCTGACTCCAGCACAAGGCCGCATTGCATCTGCAGTATTTTTGTATGTTTGCATGTAACACCCCCTCCTGTTCTCATCCAGGGCCTGGCATGGGCTTGGACAAGGGGATCCTTGTTCTGCTACACTTCAGTTGATTGTCCGTTTGCGTGAAGGGGGAGCACTGCTTGCCCACGTATCCCAGAGCAGCGTCTGGGTCTCCTTGCCAGCCTAGTCATTGCCTTGGTGCTGCGTGTGCGTTTATGCGCACATGAAAATGTCACTGAGCTTCACTAACGCTGCTTTAAAGGTGCCTGGGCACTCGGTTCGGTCTGAAACTGAACCGCTCTTGTGCTGGATGCTGTGCTGGGGAAGCCAAATCCCTTGTCCCAAAGGGCAATGGTCTCCAGCGTGTGATGGTTTAACAAGAGGCACAGACAAAGGGGAAGGAGACCGGGCAGCACGGAAATGATGGCTTGTACTTAATGATTGCACTGAAGTAACGCTCCTCTTGGAAATACCGTCCCTCTAGGCTGGATTGTGCTCCTGACAAAGCCTGGTCACTGCTGAGGCCCCGTGGGCGCCCACAGGTCCGGTGGGTCCTGGCCTCTCCTTGCACTTCTGGTATCCCACGGGAGCCTCGCACCTCTTTCTCCAAGATGCAGCAGCCTCGCTCCCTGGCTCTCGCCCTTTCTCACCTCTGTGCTAGGTAATTGCAATAAAGCTATCTAGACTTTCCTCATAAATTTTTTCAGAAAATGTAGATAGCGGCAAATGTGATAAGCTGCTTAAATAATTGCCTGCCAGCTGGCTTACAAGAACTTTTAACGTGTTTGCTTTTGGCCTGTAAAGCTCTAATAATTTGGAGTCTGGCCAAAACATCCTTTCTTCTTGAGCAGTAATGTGGCAGCTCTGATTTTCAGAGGCAGGAAGTTCTCAGGGGAGCTGGCATTAGTTTCCCTTTTTGTTTTGCTGGAGTTCAGACTGGATGCTGAAACACAGCTTCACGGTTTGGGACTTCCACGCGGGCATTCCTGCAGCCCCGCTTGTGAGCTGTCACATAGCAGGCGAGGAGTGTGCTGGGGCTGTGCATGATATTCCAGCCTGCCCAGATCCTCTTCAAAGGCCCCCGTTCTGCTCGGTGTGGTGAGTTAATTGGGCTGCTGTGTGCATCTCTGCCTCTGGTGCTGCACGCTGTGCTGCTCTGCGGCTGGCCTCGCCGGCTTGTCTGTGTGCCTCAGCAGCCCTGACCAGATGTCACCAGCTTATTTAAATGCTGGCACGCGTCCAGGTGCGCCTCATCGCGATTCCAGCTTGTGAGAGTTCCCACATCTGGAACGTGGGATGTGGCCTCTGACATACTCGGTGGTGTCTGCAGGGGATTTCTGATGAGAAGGGATTCTGATGTGGGGTGCAGCATCCCGGGCAGGTACCCTGTGGTGCCAAGTGGTCTTTGGAAAAACTCAGATCAACGGTATGCCGTTCGCAAAGCAAACGGCTTCAGTTAGTAAAATAAAACTACAAAAAAAAAGATGCATTGTTTTGTCATGATTATAACTACACAACCGGGCAGAGGAAACTACATCAATACAGTTTCTGTTTGGACAAATCCTTCCTGCCTGAAACGGGAGCTGTAAACAGTCATGGGTGTTTTAAAATGTATCGGAGGAACTTAACTTTTGCTTTAAAAATTTGTGTGATTTAAATACTGGAATATTTAAAGGAATAATCAAGCTAATTTCAGTTCTTCCAAGGAGCAGCACGTGTGGGTACGTACCGTGACAGGTGAACCCGACTGGTGTTTACCCTTGGTGACAGCACCCGCTGCCTGTGTCAGGAAGGGCTTTCACCCAGCCCCAGGACCTGGTGGCCTTCTCCAAGGCAGGCAGGATGCTTCTGGGTGGCGGGAAGTGGCTGCAGGGGTATCTCTGGCTCCCGTGCTCCCACTCTGCCTGCGGTCCTGCCGGTCTGCGCCAGCCTCGCCAGCAGCTGCCAGCCTGAGCTCGCTCCCCCTGGCCCCGCGTCCCATTGCCGCGGCACGATGGCTCTCAGGCCCGCTCCTTTGTGCGCACGCTGCCCTCGCACGCAGGCTGAGTTTTCTCTAAATGTCTGCAGTTTGACCTGATTATTTTTCCCGTCCTTCCTCGCCCTCCTTTTTAATAGTGTCTACAGAAAAGCTGGCGGAGTTCAGTTATATCAGTCATGCTGACTGATAGTGCTGCCTCTCCTCTTGGGATTCCTCCTCTTTTCTGTCCCTCCAGCATTCATTTCAGATTTAGCTACCAGCCCTCTGAAGACGGGGTATTGCCTTTGTTCTGTGTTTGTACAGCACGGAGCACAGCGGAGTCCCCAGCTGTGACTGAGGTTCCCAATGCCACGGCGATAAAAGTGAATAGAGCAGTAATGACAAGAGGCAGCTGCTGCCATCTAAAAAGGTTCAGTTTTGGTGCTGGTTTCAGTGGAATCATGATTGGATCTAAGGCTGCTCTTTTATAGCTGCTTCCTGTAGGGGTTTACGTTAAAAAAGACATTTACAAACTTTGTACTCCATTGAAAGTCATGAAAATTGGAGCGGCATTGTTATTTATTTAATGCTGCTAGACTGTGTTAAGGCGGACATACGAACCTGCAAATCCTTGATGCAAAATTACTGGTTTTCTGGCGGCAGCAGTGTTTATGCATGTTTATGGAGCCTTGGTAGGATCCTGAGCCGTCACATACCGCGGGATCATCCGGAGCGGTGGTGGTGACACCGGGAAGGAGGCTTGGTGAGGAGCACTGTGACGAACCTGCAGCTCCTCTGAGGTGCCTTTTAGTTAGTCTTCTTTTACTAGAAGGCACCTGGATACTCTGATGTTGTGCTGACGGCTGACTGGAGTACTGCTTTGTTGATTTTACAATATTCCAGTGGACTTTCTGAAAAATATCATAAAAGAATTCACTGAGGTCAAACTTGAAACATTTCATGCTGAAATGTAAATTTCTTCAAGTTTCACACATATCAAGCTGTCTTGCTACTGCAGTCTTGCTTAACACTAATAATGTGTTGCATTTTCAGTTTGTTCCAAACCACGCTGTTCCCCCCTCTTCCAGCCCTTTATCTTCCCAGGTAGGGCTGTCTCCAGGTTCCCATCACAGAGGTGTAGCTGATGTTGCTGAGGTCTGCTTGGAGTCCTTTACTGAGACAGGATTTGAATTCATAGGTTATAGCAGGGACTTGGATACCCAATTTATCCAATGTCCAAAAGATGGCCGAGTGCTGCATTAGTTCCAGGTTGTCCAGCACAGGCTGCTATAACATAATAGCAGCTTTGTTCCCCAGTTCCCTGCTGTTTAAATTGTATATTATTATCTGATTCCCATAGCCAAAAGGCTGATTCACTCCATGTTAGCTGTGTAGAGGTGAAGAACGCAAAGCAACAATCAAAAAAAGGCAGTGTTTTCTATTACGGCTTTCTTGTTTTAAGTCTAGAAACAGTGGTCAAGGCTTGGCACCCGCGCTGCTGTGCACTCTGTGCTCATCACAGAAGGACTCTCTTTGCCCTTACAGACCTTATGAGTATAACCCTAGGCAAAAATTGCTGCATGTTTTTCTTGACATTTTTCAGAGGCAAATCAGTCATCCTATGAAGAGTTACTGTGCTAAAACTGAGGACTGAATGTGATCTTTGTTATGCTGTCTTACAAGAATGTCAGTATGAAGTACAATCCTCCATACAACCTTAACAGTGAAGTCACTTCTGCTGTCTCTGCAGTCCATTCCCATCAGAGTTCTGTTAAATCTTTTTTTTTTTTCAATCTAGGAAATAATTTGTCTTCTATTCCTTTTGTACTTAAAATGATTTCACATAATTCCTCTATGGTTCTTTCATCTCTTCGCAAAATCTGGGATGGCTCCTATCTGGCTCTGGAATACTGTCTTCAGACGTCCTCATTAATTGATTCCTTACTCTGGCACAACGTAGGAAGCGATGCTCCTTCTCTCTCCCTGGGGAAATGTGAGCCTGTGCGCATCCATCCCATCTCCCTTTGTGCTTAGCCAGGCAAAGAATCTCTCTCGTTCTGTGTTCCCTAGCAGTGTCTGCTTATCACTCTGCACTCAGTGTTTGGTGGTAGCCTGGCTGTTTCTCAGTCTAAAGATTTTGTTATTATACAGGGAGATTTTCTTCCATTATCTGCCTTATTTTCAAAAGCTCTTTAATCCTTTTATTCCTGTATGGTAAGACTCATCTGCTGTGGTGTGACTGAGGTATTAGCTTTTTAGTGACAACATCCAAAGTGCACAAAATGGCACTGGAGATGGATTTTGCCCACTGAATTAGGTACATCGGGCTACCCTGAAATCTGCAGCTTCCAGCTCTTCCACTTTCCCAGCTAGACAAACACAGCTAATTCCTTGCCCCAAAGGCACCTCTTCCTTCTCTTTCTTGGCTTATTTGTGTTCTCTTTATGCTCTATTTCATGCTGCTTGAATCTGTTTCTGCCTTCACATCATGGAGTTAGAACAATTAAAAAAAAAAAAAAAAAGTCTGTGAAAGCTGCTAAAGCAGCAGGTCTCACCTATCTGAATGCGAGCTTGCTTCCACATGAGCTAATTTGCCTGCTTGCAAAGCTCTTGCCCACAGGTTCAATCACCAGGTTTTGCCAGTTAAAATCTCATTTTTGTCCTAGTTTCCAAGGCGTTTCCCTGGTTTGGATCTAGTTACCTTAGGGATTAATTGATCCATCATGATTTTGACCTCCTGCACCATCCACTCCCCATGAAATGATGGGGCTGTCATGCCTGAAGGAAGAACGTTGTGTGTGACAGACAGCTTTCTTTGTGACTTGGCAGGGATCACAGGCTTCTCTGCTAAAAGGTACTAGAATGGCAAGAATCTCAGCACAATATAGGACCCATTTTTTTTAATCTGCTGTCTTAATCACAACCCTATTAGTACAAGGTTTTGTTATTCATTGGGATTTGACTTTATTCATGGGATCAGAGAGGAAGCTATTTAGTCCTCTATTTCGTCTTTTGATGTGTCGTAAAGCAATCTGAGATCACAGCATATAAAAATATAACTCTAATTGCAAGCAAAGAAAAAAATAGCAATAAACTATCTGAATAAATGTTTGTCTCCCCTTTGCTGCTGTTATATAAACTGAGTGTAGGCAGAGTGCATCCATCTTCCTTTTTTAACATGAAAACAGCAGATGGGGCACATGGCTTTTTCTGAAGGTTGTAGTGTGTGCAGCATTGAGGATTGGCAGGGTTATTGTGTGTAAAGCCAGTGGGGGCTTTATCTTTGCTCAGAAATAGGGGTTTGCTTCACATTTCCATTTTGATTAGCAATAATGATACAAAGGCAAATTTTCTGTGCGAGGAAGAGCTGCTAATAAAGTGACCTTTCAAAATTAAGTAGCTCATTGAAGTGCCATACCACAATAAGAGCATACAAGGCTGGTCCCAGCTGCGGCAGGCGGGGAAACTGGACGGGAATCTGGAGAGATGTGGAACGGGAAGCCTGGGGTGGGTGAACTGCACATGGTGGCACAGTAATTACGGCAAATGGCAATGGCCAGTTCCAGCTCGCAGACTATACTCAGTCTTTGAAGGGATCTAAAAGTGTGAAAGGCAGGAGCAGAGAGTGTTTCGAGCAAGGTTCCTGGGCACAGGGTTGTGCAGTTACGAGACTTTGTTGTTGTCCTGCCAGTGCTGTGACGTCGGTTGTGCTTGGATGCTGTTGGGAATGTGTTTGCATGGCTTTGCTCATGGTAAACACAGGGTAGATTTGGGGCTGTTTTGTGGATTCCTCTTAGGTACAGGTGGAGAGCACTTAATACCATGCTGGTCCTAATTCAAAGCCCTGGTTTCTATGTAGGAGTTATTTGCCGTTAAACTCCAGCTACGCAGCCTTTGGCAAGAGACATGAATCAATTTGTCCAGCTTTTCTTTTCTGTTTTGTCTCTGTGTGAAGGCTGATGCCCAGTGTGTGCCAAGGGGGCCTTTCAGGCCCAATAATGCGCCCTTGTGTCTCGTAGCATGCGTGGGATTTGCATAGGCTGTGCTGGGACAGGCAGGTTTCTTTTGTTGCTGGAAACAAGGAGCAAGTTCTTTCCCCTGTCTCTGCTTCCTAATGCCTCTCCAAAAGCTCTCAGCACTCATGTAAGAAATTTAATTTTTTCTATTTATTTTTGCATTAAATGTTCTTAAACTTTGTGCAGCTCTAACGCTGGCTGTGCAGAGAAGTCACGTCAGTCAGTTCTAGTTGACAAAATTGTTTAATTTTCTTTCTCTGATTCGAGATACCTAATTGTCGGAGGGAGCAGATAATCTGTGATGCTTGATGTAACTGCTGCAAAGTATTTGCATATCTTCTCTGTGGGGAAACAAAACTGCTAGCAAGTGAATAACAGCGCACGGATCATTGCAGGCAGGGTCACTGGGCCTATACACTTGCTATTAACCCTTCTCAGGATCTGTATTGCCACAGAATGGGTTGTCATGGGTTTCAGGCAAAGGGCTTGCTCCGCGTTACGGGCAGAGCTGGCACTTGCTTGTGCATTGTAGCCCTCGGCGCTGAAATGTGAAGATGATCGATTGGCAGTCGCTTTTTGGCAGCGGATATTGCGTTGTTGCGTTTTGGTCTTGATTTATTACAGATAACAAACTGCTGAAAAACATACTGGGAGGTACTCAGGCAAATGTGGCCCCCATTTGGAGTCGGCAGCATGCGCTCTAGGCCACTCTGAGCGATGCAGCTGGGAACCTTTAAGAGCTTTCTAAAATTTTAGTTGGCCTGGCAGATTGCCTTACAGTCTGCCTTGCAGACCTTCCTCCTCTCCGTCCTCTTGAAGGGGCCTGATCCACGGAGAGCGGTGGCAAGGGGAGAGGGTTTTGTGGGCATTCTCACGATGCAAGCGCTGCCGAGAGCCTGGTTTCCTGTGATTTCAGCAAGTACCTTTCTCCCCGTGGCGCCCGAGTCCCAGCTCTTCTTCTCTTATTCTGGTCACGCACCCTGGGAATCGCACCGAGATGGTCTTTCAGGTCAAAGATGTACAGCAGTCGCTCGGATAACTCTTAGGTTCACGGCTTCAGCGTGGCAGTGGTGCTCTGCGGGGAGAGCCTCGGCGTGACGGGCAGAGCCGCAGCAGAGCGCCGGGACCCCCGCCGTACGCACGCGGTGTCCCCCCTACCGGTGCGCTTGGCGGCCGTGTTGGGAAAGGGTGTTCGGCGGGCGCTCGCAGCCAAGGGGGGACGTAGGGACAGCATTGTGCAGGAGTGATTAAAGGACTGGAAAATGTCACGCGGTGGAAGCGCTCAGTGTGTACGAGCTGGGCGGGCAGGCAGCCTCCACCCAGAACCTCGGCAGAACTGGCACACCAGCTTGCGGGGCCAGACCAGCGCTTTGTAGCCAAGCATGACACTGCGGCAGTGGCTTGTGACCGGAGAATAAAGACGTTAATCCTCACTGTTAAGTAAAAGAGGGACAGGAAAAGCAAGTGAGGCACTAGCCTGTGGGCCTGACTTCAGAAGTAAGCTAGTCTTTGAGACAGTGGTGGGAAGATGGTAATGAAAGACCTAGAGGTAGATGGAAATTGGGATAAGCTTCAGTGTGAACATGACTGAGTGCCGATTAAACTGGGACCTCTTTGATAACTTTGTCTTTAGACACGGGAAATGTAATTTACCTAACCTCTGCTAGGGCTAAGTATCTGTTGTCTGTAACCTAGCAGAGCAGTGTCTTGGATGCATCCCTTTCCACATGCCACATGAAAAGCTGTCAAACTGGAGAGGGTAGGTGTCAGTAGAGAACTGGGAGGTCAGATGAAGGACAGCCTGAGGAAGAGGCAAGAGAGACTTGGAACTCCTGGAGCAAGTCCAGCGAAGGGCTACTAAAGTGATGAAGGGACTGGAGCATCTCTCACATGAGGAAAGGCTGAGGGAGCTGGGCCTGTTCAGCCTGGAGAAGAGAAGGCTCAGGGGAGAACCGATCAATGCGTGCTGAGTACCTGAAGGGAGGGTGCCCAGGGGATGGGACCAGACCCTTCTCAGTGGTGCCCGGTGATAGGAAGAGAGGCACCGGGCACAAACTGAAACACAGAAAGTTCCACCTGAATATCAGGAAAAACTTTTTTACTGTGAGGGTGGCAGAGCACTGGAACAGGGTTGCCCAGAGAGGTTGTGGAGGCTCCTTCCCTGGAGATACTCAAAAGCTGTCTGGACACAGTCCTGGGTAACGTGCTCTGGGGGACACTGCTTGGCAGGGGGGTTGGACTAGATGATCTCCAGAGGTCCCTTCCAACCTCAACCATTCTGTGATTCTGTGAACTGGATAAGCAAAAAAAAAAAAAATGTTCTTGGAGGAAGGTTGCTAAGGGTTCCTCAAGGACTGATCTCAAGTGGCTTGAGCTTAATACTGATGGGTTCACACTCGCTCCAGACTCAGAGCATATAGCTGGGCAGTTATTGTAGCTGGCAGAGAGCAGTAACCACAAAGAGCTGGCAGCTTGTCACCTGGATCCCTAGCAGAACTGTGAGCCAGTGTTGTTGCACATTTATGGTCCTAAAAACAGAGTCCTAGGGCATGGCAACTTTCTATTTGTTGATAGAAAGGTAGTGATGATGGAATAGTGATGGGAAATGATGAGTCTAAGCTGGCCATGAAAACATTTAGATTGGGATTTAGACTTTCAGGCTACTGGGAGTGAATTTCTGGGAAGGAAAGGAGGTGGAACCAAACTTACTTATGACTGAGAGTGGTAAGCTAATGCAAAATATTGGATGTCATAGCTGCCTGAGCTAGGAGGATGTGGATGCAGTGACAGTTTCTTTGGTTGGGTGTTGTCGTGTGTTGCATATTTTACCATCACACTACGGAGTGCTAGTCATGGGCTGTGTTGTGCAAACAGGCCAGAAATGTTTTTGCTCCAAAGGGAAATGTAACTGCACTCTGCTAAACACTCACCGAAAACAGACAGTGCTGTTGGTGTAGACTGGTAGCTCGTGTCAGCAGATGTCTCCTTCAGGGCAGACCAGCTGGCTGTAAAAAAGCGATGAGGAGTTACTTTATTTTTTTTCTCCTTTCCTTTTTTCTAGTGATGCCATCTGCAATCTTGTCATTTGCAATGACTCCTCCCTTCGCAGTCAGCCGATCATCTTCAATCCTGACTTCTTTGTGGAAAAGCTGCGCCATGAAAAACCAGAGGTGTTCACAGAGCTGGTCGTCAGCAACATTACCAGGCTCATTGACTTGCCTGGGGCAGAGCTGGCCCAGCTAATGGGAGAGGAAGACCCAAAACTGCCTGGGGCAAACAGCACAGCTTCTGGATTTTTTCGTTCTCTGATGTCTTTGAAACGCAAGGGTGAGTATGGCATGATGTCTGGTGCCCACCTTTAGGGTGATGCTGACAGTCATCACCTGTTAGCCATAATTTACATAACTTTCAGCATAGAGCCTGTTGTTTTGGGCTTGTGTTGAATGCTTGATACTGTTGTTTGTGCTCTCTGGGGATGCCAGCTCTAGAAAAGAGCAAAGCAAAAGGCAGGAATCACAGAATGGGCAGGGTTGGAAGGGACCTCTGAAGATCATCTAGTCCAACCCCCCTGCCGAGCAGGATCACCTAGAGCACGTTGCACAGGATGGCATCCAGGTGGGCTTTGAATATCTCCAGAGAAGGAGACTCCACAGCCTCTCTGGAAGTTCATTAGTGAAATGCTCTGCCACTCCTACAGGTACCCTTCTTCTGGAGGTTATTGCTATGGTTTGTTTATGCCAGGTTGGTCTCGCTCAGTCTGCTGCTTACTGTGCAGCACAAACCACAGAGATGTAGCTTTGCCCCTGCGTGCTTCTGGTCTGGTCTGTGGATAGTGCGGAGCAGGAGGGGTGTGCCTGAACAAACTGCAGGTTCTTCCCATACATGCCAAGGTGGCCTTGTCTCTGCATGCAGCATGCTTGATTTTTGTCCGTGGTAGCCCATGCTGTTTTCCTTAGCTCATTAGCTTTCTCCATTAGTGACGGAGTATCAATAAAGGCTGAGAACAACAGGTTCTGTGAAGAGCAATAATGCCCAGGTTTTCCAGGCCACTGACTTCACTTAGTGCCTGCTGTCTCCTTCAGTCGCTGTACCAGCTGTCTTGAAGGTCTTGTCTGTGCAGCTCGGAAACCTGTAAAACAAGTAAGCGCCTGTCAGCTAGTGCAGCTCTGATCCACATCCCAGTCCCAGAAGTCGGTGGCAAAGCTCTGCTGACTGACTTGCTCAAGCCCAGGTTCAGCCTTGGGAGATCATGCTTCTGAGGCAAGCGCTCAGCTGGAGTTTTCTTCTGGAGTTATGAAAGAGTAGCCTCAGCCCCCTCCTCAGAAGTCTGAGCTTTGCTTTTGAGCACAGTTGTGCGCAGATCCTCTACTCTTCACTGGCTCGTGTTACCACTCGGTTTTGTTGTATCTTAAAGGCTGTTGTAGGTGCGTATGTGCCTTCTCCCACCTCTGCCCACGCTCGAGGGGATGCTGGTTCTCCATATGAGTTCAGTGAAACCTTCTCTCTCATCCACACAAACTGCCTCCATCTGGGCACCTCTCACATCCTTCTCTCTGCCGTGGTTTACCAGCTAGACCAGCTGGCTGTTGGCAAAGAAGCTGTGGGTAGCTGCCTTCAGACGTTGGCAGCCTGGGTTTGAACGCTTCTAATTCCTTTCAGCAATTCTGCTATTGTGAGCACTCCTGAGAAGGGAGTTACCAGTATGTCTGAGTATGGCCTCTTTTTGTCTTCAACCTTTATGTAGTTTCTCTAAGTGTTTCTACCAAACCTGTGCCTCCGTCTTGTTTGGTAAGGACAAGGCCTGCAGCTCCACTGCTCGGGCTGAATTTTCTGGTGCTGGCTTCTGCCCTCCACTCCTGGTTCACCCAGTGGGAACACTGGAAGATGCGCTCACCCTAGGCTGGACAGCACTGCAGGGGAAAATCAAGTATTGTAAATCAAGTACTTTAGCATCCTTAGGTGAGAATTATTGACTATTGCCATGATTTACCTTGCTGCTCCATAATAACAGGTCTTCACGCTGCCCACAAACTGCAGTTAGACTGTAGTCATACCTGTGTGGCTCCTGCCTCTGTTCCGGGAGAGTAGCAGGACACCTTACATTCAGACATCTGTTATTTGGCAAACAGGAGCGAGCGAGTAACTGAGTTGAAAGGGTTTTCTTAGCGCGTATGGAAACTTCCCTGTTCTTGTCAAAACCTTCTAGCAGGGGCTTGTGTGCCTTCTCTAGGTTTTTTTTTCCTATTATCTGTTCTCTGCTGGAGTACTGCTGTTACCTGCTTTCAGACCTGCCATCTTCTGCTAGCCCTTTCCCTCCAGGAGCTGTGCTTTCCCCCATTCGGACCATTTCCATGGCCATGTGTCTCACTACAGCTGCAGTTAGCAGCTGTTTCCAAGTCCGCTGGCTGTGCTCCCAGGCTGCAATGGCAGTGTCTCCCTGCATTGACAGGCACTGTCTGTGAACTCCTTGGCCAAACTCTGAGCAAAAGAGAGTTTGTGCCTACAGAGAAAATCAATTTCATGTACTGTGTGTTTCATCTTTGAGCCATCATTTGTTTTTCTTCATGTTATAGACCAACTAGAACAAACAGGTTTTATTTCTTCAAAGCCAGAGGCCAAGGACCATACTGCTCAGAGCTGATCAAACTGCAAATACTCACAGCTTTGGGCATCAGGAAACTCAATCTCATGCTGCTGCTAGTTTTAGAAGCAGTCGTACTATAACATCTAAGCCTTTGTAACTCAGCATCCATTCTCCAGACAATTCTTTCAAGTTTCTTTGAGAATCAAATTCTCATTCAGATATTAGCTTCTGACTTCAAAAGTGTATCGAATCTGTCAGGCATGTCTCAAGAAGATGTATTTTCCTCTCCTCTTCCTGGCCACTATTGATTCTATCTGTTGAATGTCTAATCAGTTTAGTTTTCTTCAAGGACAAGAGATCTTTTGCCAACCGTTCTCTCCCTTTGCACTTAAGCCTTTCAAATCTTATGTGTGGATCAAGAGGTCACGGTGTCCTCCTTTCTCCCGCAAGACTGAAGCATGTGCTTTATCAGAGGGAGGTCGGAAAGTTCTTGATTTAACAGCAGGCTGGAGTTCCTGGTGACTTACCATGTATTTCAGAAGTCCTGGAAGAAAGCGGAACATTCTTCAGGCGGAATAAATTTAGTTGCGCAGGAAGGCTGCTAGAGAAGTGCACGCTGTTAACCAGGCCTTTCCCACGTGCTGTGAACATCAATGCCACAGAACAGTAAGATATAGTACAGCAGACCAAAAGCTAGTAAAATCACAATGCGCTATGAGGGGGGAAAAAAAAGCAAGATAACTTTTGTCAGACCAGCCAACGCACTGCTTGGGTTGCTTGCCTATCAGTCGTAACAATGAGGAAAATTTTCAGCCACAGAAAGCTGGGGTGCAAATGCCCAACTAGCCCTCGGAAGTGGCTAGTGCTCCTGCCAGTCTGGTCATGGAGAAAGGAGGAATATTCTTTTCGTAAATCTGTTGGCTCTTTAAAGCTTAAGTGCGAGGGCAGGACAAACTAGCTGTGTACCTGGTTCCAGCTGTCAGTCCCAGTCAGCATGTGCAGTATGTTCTGTCCAGCTTCTTGTCTGGCTGCAGCCCAGACCTCTGTGCATCGGAGGGAAGAAGGGGTGCACAGGGCTGTGCTTGCTCCTGGTGAAGCCTGTGGGAGTTACCTTCACTTTCTGAGGGACAGAGCCTGCTGGCTGTGTGCGTCTGATGGAAAAAGCCCTTCACCAGCAACACTTTTTTTACTAGAAAAAAAACCTGTCCTGCTTGATAAAAATTCTTACTTGGGAAGTCCCTCTTAGACAGGAACAGTTTTCTGCACCAGTTCGACAATCACCTTTCAGTTAAACGGGCTTCTCATCTAATGCTTCCTTCCATGCAAGGGTCTCCTTCCTTTCAGCTCAGTTGCTTTTCTCTTCCTTTGGGGCTGGAGCCTGTGTCACTGACTGGAGTTGCGGAGCTCCTGCCTGGTCTGTACCAGTCCCAGGAGGTGAAAGCAAACTCTGAGGGTGAGAGGAGCTGTTGGTGCTCCATATGGAGAAGGGCCCAGCTCATTGCTTTGCTGCTCTCTTTTTTCTAGTTCTTCCTTGCTCACCCTTCCGATACTTTGTACTTTACTCTACTTGGGGCAGCAGACATGGAAAAGGTTCACCAGGATCTGGAATTCCAGGGATTACCCATCCCTGTAAATGAGGCCAGCACGAGCCAGCTGGATTGTGCCTGCTCTCCCCATTAGTGCCTGTTCCTCCCTCCCATAGCCTCCTAGCAGTACCTCTTTCTGCTCCACTCCATGTCAAGCCACAGTGAGGATTAATCTGGACATTGCTTCCCAGGTGTGGAGTATGCCAGTGTGGCAGCACCTGGGCAGTCCAGGCTGTCACATCTGCCCTTCCCACTTTGCTGTTTCCATAGGGCCCAGGCTTGCAGATGATATGCCCTTTAAAACTGAAGCATCTGTTCTGGTGTTGTTTTCTTTTCAGGAGCTAGAGAATGCTTGCCTTAGCTGATAAAAACTGTAATTAAGCTGAGGTAAGAAGCAGGATGATGAAGCCCTTGTAAGTACAGCACGGTGAGATGAAGTGACTTATTTGGGAGTGCTTGTGAGATAACATCTGTGGGGGGGTCCTTGTGACCTTCACCCTTAGTGATTTTGGGGCACTGGTCTTTGCATGCTGAGATCCCGTTCTGTGGGGACGAGTCATCTCTGTGACTGTTGTGCTCTGAGCTGCTTGAACATGTTATCTTTTGTTCTGCAGAGAAAGGGGTGGTGTTCGGCTCACCGCTGACAGAAGAAGGCATTGCACAGGTCTCCCAGTTAATTGAGTATCTGCACAAAAGTAAGTGCTTCTGTCTTGCTGTCTTCATATCCCAAGGGATATCTGTCTGGCCCACCTCAGATCTCTGGTGCAGCCAGGGTGGAGAGCTCTGAGTTCTCCAGCAGCAGAAGTTGTGGGCAGGACTAGATGACTGTTCCCCAGAATTGCCTAGCAAATAAGTTTGATTTCTTTCCCCCTGTGCAAGTACTCTTTTTGCTTATGGGAGTCAGCTTGAAGTCATGGCTCTTAATGCAGCTCACTGAGGTTTGCTGTCAAGCCCTGGAAAGAGAATGCTTTAGTAAGAAGATGGAAATCAGCGTCTGAATAATTGGTAGCCTTTTTTTCTCCCCTCCGTTGAACAGATCTGCGAGCAGAAGGCTTGTTTCGGGTGCCAGGCAACAGCATCAGGCAACAGATGCTAAAGGATGCTCTGAACAGTGGTACAGATATTGACCTGGACTCTGGAGAGTTTCACTCCAATGATGTGGCCACCCTGCTTAAGATGTTCTTGGGTGAATTACCAGAGCCCCTGCTGACACACAAGCACTTCCACGCCCACCTCAAAATTGCAGGTGAGTGAGCAACAAGAGGCAGCAATGAGCAGAGGGAATGGAGCCAGCCTCCTAGAAAGCTGGTAACGCTCTAGAGCTTCACACTAGGCTGTGGGAGATCCTGAAGTGCAAACCTTAAATGCTGGGTAAGAAGGAATCTTCCTGCCATCTCCACCTAATGGTGGAAAGACTGGAGCTGAACATCCTAAAGGAATCAGACCAGGCTTGCCTAGCCCAGTTTTCTCTCTCCAGCATAAGATGCCTGCATTGGTTACCTGGGTTCCATCTATTTTAAGCCTGGGGTCTCCTGAGCTGGGGGTGGTTACTATGTACTTAATAACCATTATTGAACTACCTTGATTTTTGGGTGGTCCTGTATGGACCCAGGAGTTGGACTCAATGATCCTTGTGAGTCCCCACCAACTCAGGACATTCTATGATTCCACCTTGCATGAACAGCCTCCGTCTTGCCTTCAGCCCATCAAAACTCTTAGCAACTGTGTTGTCATGTGGGAGGAGTACCACAGATTAACACATCAGGTGGGGAGCTTGGGAGCTGGGGAAGGGAGTCTGAGGGCCAAGAGCTGTGCAGGAGTTTGAAGGAGATCTGCATGTGAAGAGGGAAGGGTAACTGGCTGCAATAAGCCTGCTGTCGGGGGGGGCAATGCATGTCCTTCAATTTCAGCCCTGTGATTTGGCAGACTTGATGCTGTTTGATGACAAGGGGAATAAGACCAGCACTCCAGACAAAGAGCGCCAAATTGAAGCCCTCCAGCTGCTGTTTTTGATCCTTCCTGCGCCGAACCGCAGCTTACTCAAACTGCTGCTGGATTTGCTCTACCAGACTGCCAAGAAGCAGGACAAGAACAAGATGTCTGCCCACAACCTTGCCCTCATGTTTGCACCCCACATCTTATGGCCGAGAAATGTGAGCAATGCCTCAGTATCTGTTGGTGGGATCTTGCGAGGTAGAAAGAGGCCCCTCAGGCCTATAGGGGAGACACCAAGATGGGAAGTTCGTGCTGATACAATCAATGATGTGAGGGTTGGAGGCTGGGATAGTGAGGTGGTGCTCCTGGCAGGCATCAGTCCTAGGGTTCAGTCCAGACCCACCATAGGGTCTCATTTGCAATTGTTGCTTCATCTTTTTTCAGTAGAACTTAAAGCACAGCACAATCCTTTTAAGAGTAACAGCTCTGGACAAACCTTGCAGATGTCTCTCTGCAAGGTTTCTTGTGCTGCTGGTGGACTGTTTGGCCTCAGAGTTGTCTGGGTGGCCAAGGAGTTGGGTCAGCTCTCCTCTCAGAGCAGTGTTGGCTCTCTGAGCTTTGCTCACTGGTGTGCTGTGAGCCCTGCCTGCCCACCTCCTCCTGAGACACTGTGTGTGTCTGTGCCCCAGAATCAACGAGGGCAGAGACGGTTCCTACTTCCCTTCTAACGGGTCTTTGTGTCCCCTTGCCAGGTGACAGCAAATGACCTGCAAGAGAATATCACAAAGCTAAACAATGGAGTGACCTTCATGATCAAACACTCACAGAAACTCTTCAAGGTAAGTGTGCTTTGGGGTCTTGCTCTCCCTGCCCCTTCTACATGAGACTGAATGCCCCTTACCCAGACAGATCCAAGGTGGCAGGGGTGTAGTCTGGGCACTCTATTCTGAAGTGAGAGGAGGATTTCTGCAAAAAACTTCCTTTAGTGAGAGGAAGCCTTTGCTGGGCGTGCAGCCCAGGAGAAGGAAGACAGCACGGAGGTGGCCTTTGTGCCTTGGCAGGTCAGAAGCACGGTGCAGTGTAATACCACCCTCTGCTGGACACCCAGCACCTGCTTCCTGGCTGGGAAACCTGTTTCCTTGGGGCAATTGGTGACCAGGCTCCTCTTGAGTTCTGAGAGGGTAGGGAAACTGAAGGGGCTTGTCCAGGGTGAGTGCTGCCAAGAGCTGCATCCCTAATACAACGGGTCATTTTGCTGTGAGCTTCTCTGTGAGTGGCAGTCAACCTGTTGCTGTTACAGGCGCAGTCTGCAGTCTTGGGCATCTGTGTTTAGCTCAGAGCGGGATGCTATGGTATGACAGGAGCGTGGGGCTGTTTGCAGGTTTCTCCAAGGAAGTGTTTCTGCAACAGGCAGTCTCTTGACTTCTGGGTCACTGTAGGCATCTGCTCTCTGCAAAGAGAGACTTCCCAAAGAAAGCTCCCTTTCTGACCTCTTTGTCAGGCCCCTCTTTGGCCAGCTCAGAGCGGGGGGAATTGCTTGGACAAAGCTTCTGTGGAACCTAGCTCTTATTCTGTTTTCCTCTTGTGTTGGCTGCATGCGTTGAAGGGTATGTGAGCAGGGACTCCACTGAGGACATGAAATCCCGTTGTCTTGGTTGCCCTAAACAGCGGAGTGCTTGTGTGGTGTGGTTGAAGAGCAGCTCTTGGTGGGGCCACCTTTGCCTCAAGTCCAAGCATACTATACATACGTAGGGTATTTTCTCTGCTCATGGTCACAGGCCCCAGCGTACATCCGGGAGTGTGCCAGGCTCCACTACCTGGGATCCAGAGCTCACACATCAAAGGTAAGGCCAGCAGTTGTGGTGCCTGCCCTCCATGAACGAGCAGAGGCTGTGATAATATGGAGGGATCTTTGTGAGTGAAAAAAGCTGAAAACAAACCAAGCCATGAAAGAGGATCTGTTAGAGAGCAGGAATGAGGGAGCCATATGGTATGGTAGGGCAGGCAACTGCATTGGGAAATTGGGCAGAGTTGAAGCATCTGTTAATCAAAAGCACAGGGAAAGCTACCAGCACCTCTTTAGCAGCAAACCTGCTCCCTGTGCCCAGTGTATGCAGCACCTGCTCCTTCACGGGGTTCTGCCTTCCAAACAGATGCATCTGCTGCCATGGCCAGGCTGCTTGGTAGAGGGGCTGGGATAAAGGCTACTTGCTGCCACTGGGACAAGATTTGTCTCCATCTTTCCAGCAAAGGCTTCTCTGCCTCGTAACTGCAGAAGAGGGAAGATGTGTTGCAAGGAGCTGCACTGATTCTTCTCAAGCCTGGAAGGGCTTCTGCAGCTGGCATCCAGGAAGGGAGGGAAGAAGCAGTGGGGTCACCTTTGTATTGCTGTCACCTCTTCCTGGCACAGGGCCTGCTGGTGCAGTGCTGCTGCAGAGGGGTAGGGAAAACACAGCCCTGTGCATTCACTGGGGTGAGGCAGCTCACGAGACTCTTCCCAGCCTGACTCAGATGGGTGGCTCATTTGGATTAAAGCATGGCAAGCAACTGCTGTCTCCGCTTTCCCAGGATGACCTGGATTTGCTAACATCTCCTGGCTTCAAGGAGCTACAGCCCCTCAAGTCTCAGAAGCGAAGCCGGCTGGACTCTTGCCATCAGGAGGAGACCCAGCAGCGCACAGAGGAGGCGCTGAGGGAGCTCTTCCGCCATGTCCACAATATGCCTGACTCTGCAAAGAAGAAGAAGCTCATCCGGCAGGTAGCGTGGGGAGGAAGGATCTCTTTGGGGTGTGCTTGTCAGCACGATTCTGCACATAGGACTAAAGGCAAGGCCTGCTTGAGAGCTGCTCCTAGTCCTGGGCAGGCTGGGGAGAGGGGGCTCTGGGCTGTGTAAGAGGCAGGGGAGGAGAAGGCCTGTCCTGGATGTGGCTGACAGTGGAGCTTACTGCACCAAGCTGTGCTTTGAGCTGTTTTTCGTGCCAGGGACTTGCCAGCCAACAGTTCCCCGGTCCTGCTTGTGGCCTTGTTGAGCTTCCTGCCTCGGGAAGGGAAAAGTCCCATCCTCTCTTGCCTGCAGGGAGTGGGACAAACTGGTCTCCTCTCAGTCTGGTGGGCATTCCCAGCCAACCTGCTGCTCCAGAGACTGGGTGGCATGGCCAGCACCTGTCCTGGCTGCCAGCCTCCAGCTCCTGCCCAAAGCCCTTTCTGCTTCAACAGCTAACCTGGTAGCCAGCATAGAGCAGCCCTGCGCCCCAGCTCCCTGAAATCCTGTGTGGAGGATGTAGCCTTCCTCTTTCTTCTCCCAGCACCGATGACCTGCTCCTCCATTTTGGGGTGTGGAAAAGCCAAATTAAGGTTTAGCCAGGGGGCAGCAGGTAGAGCAGCACACAGCAGCAAGGGGCTGGTGTGACTGTAACAGTAACTGTGCTAACGTACTGCCCGCATGTTTCCTCCTAGTTTAATAAGCATCCTACAGCTCTCACTCCTGGCTCTGATGTGGCCACACCACCAGCACCACGACGTACCCGCTCGCGCTCCTTCAGCGGCCTCATTAAGGTAAAGGCAGCCTCTGACCCGTGCTCCCTGATGTTACTCTGCTTTTGCCTTGCCGTGGCTTGAATGATGCCATCAAAGGTGGGGACTGTTCAAAGTATTGGCTACCAAAGAACACAAATCCACTGGGGACAGGAAAGGCAGCAGAGTGAGAATAAGCCTTGCTAGTATAAAATGTAATTATCTGTGAAATGCTCTGCTGAAACACTTGGCTGTAGGATCTGTGCATCCTTCTGACGGCTTGGTTGCTTCCTGTGATGAGATGAGGACTGACAGGTAGCTGGTCACATAGTCTAGCCTGTTAGCACCGGTGTGAGCACACTGTAGGCTGCCCTACAGCAGGATGTAGCTGCTTCTGACAAACTGGGTTCCTGGCCAGGCCTTGTGTCAGCTCCCAAACCCTCTAGAATCAGGCAGGCTCAGCCTGGTGGCATGGTATTTCATGTGGTTCTGCTTTGCAAACTTTGTTCCAGTCTGGCTTCCTGTTTTCTTTCCCAGCATCCAACTGCTTATCAGCAATGCGTCCTGCTCCTTCCCTTTCTTTTCCCCTCTGCACTCTAAGCACTAGCAAACAGCCCTCTCTTCTTACGGCAGCGGAAGGTTTTGGGAACCCCAGTTATCCTGGAGAGGAAGAGCAGGGACACCACACCGGAGCCCAAACGAGTCAGCAAAGAGAATGTCCACCTGGTAAGAGCTGCTCCCAGCACTGCTGAAGTTGCTGGTTGGGGAGCATGTGGAAGGGAGTTTGAATGCAACTTGAGCACCCATTTGAGTGATCGTGGGGGCTGCTCACTGTTCTCTGCTCAAGACAAGGTTTCCAAGTTTCTTCTGTATGATCTGATAAGGCCTGAGGAAGCTGCTGTGGGGAGAGCAGTGCAGGGCTAAGGAGGTGAGCATGCCCCACCAGGGCACGGGTGGCAGCACTGGGCCTCCATTCCAGAGTTGTCCCTCTGGCTTTATCTGTGTTCCTGCTCTGCGGCATTGACTTGTGCCCCCTTACCTCTCGCATCCTCCCTCACAAATTGTGCACAGCCTACTGCCTGTGGGTAGGGCTGTCCCTGGGCCAGACAAGCCGAAAGTAGATTTGGGTGGTAGCTGCTCTCTGGGAGTACATGTAGCTCCCAGAGAAGGCTGTGGATGCCACTTCATTCCCTGTCTCTGCTCCTATTCTCCTATCTTGTCCAGTTACAGAAATGTGGATCTCCAGCTCACATGTCCCAGGCGAAACTGAAATCTTTGGAGGGCCGGAAAGAGGTGAGACAAATGCATGTTCTTTCTTGTGAGGAAAGAACCTGGCCTGCTGGGCTGTCTTCTTGAGGACAGAGACCTGCAGAGGTGATGCCATGCATGCAAGGCTCTGCCTCTGGCTGTGGCAACTGTAGTCCCCTGGCTGCAGCAATGTGCTCCATGCTGGGCTGCGTCCAGATGGCGTGCTGGACACCGGACCTTGAATGCTTCTGCCCAAGCAGAGGTGTCTGTGAGTCAGCAAGTTGGCTGTCATGGGAAACAGGAGGGCAGCTAGCATCACGGGGCTGGTGCTAACAGCCTGTCAGGGTGGCAGTGTCTGCACGCTGCCTCGTGTCTGCTGCTCTGCTTTGGTAAATGATGTGGAAAGGGTAAACATCCAGGCAGACTCCAGGGGGAGTCCTTGCAGGGGGAGGATAGCATGTCGTCCTTTCCCTGCATGGCGTTCTGTGTCTCAAGCATTTAATTGCTCTAATTCTCTGCTCCAGGAGTCCTGTAGACGCATGCGAGCCCGCCTGCTTTCCAAGGATTCATCATCCCTCTGAATCGCCTCGCATCAATGCATAGGTGGGGAATGCCCAGCCTCGCAAGCTGTGAATAATATGCTGCACTGAGCGGGGAGCGCTGCAGGCTCACGGCAGCCCTTACCGACACTCCAGCACTCTTGAAACTGGACCTTTGCAAAGACTGCAGGGACTTGTTTCTTTCTGTATATAAATTATATTTCATTCTACTATGGGGCAAACCACTATCTAACCAAAACCTGTGCAGCATGTCTGACCTGCTGGCTCTGGGAAGAGCTGGAGAGCTTGCTTACAAGGAGAGCCCTGTGCATTGCGGGGCATGTTTGCACTCCCAGCTTTCTCTGCAATGTTGCTAGACTGTACTTCTTGCTCTTTCTGCTCTGAGTGTTTAACACATTGGCTTGTTTTTGCTTCCCTTCCTCTGTTAGCAGTGTAAATGATGGAGTCCAACCTTTACCTTACTGACAGTTAACCTTGCGTCCAGAACTCCTTTGGAGCCATGCCTTCTGTGCTTTCTGGGACCTCTGCTTCCTATGGGGTCCATCTTGCCCTGCTGTCCCTGAAGGGCTGGAGTACACAAAAGGTACAGAGCACAGGAGGGGCCTGGGAAAAGAGGAGAGGCTCTGGGTGCCATCACTTCAAGTGGGGCCTGGAGAAAGCCACTTTCCTATCACTCTGTTTCAGATTGATCTGTAGGCAGCCCTTGCTCACTGCCTTCATGTTTCTGTGGTATAGCACTGCTGCTGGATCTGCCTGGTGAGCAAGGAGTGGCTCTGCTTTGTGTTACCCCAGGGATGCTAAGTGGAGCAAGGCTTATTCCTGGGGGCAAGAGGCTGGCAAAACCTGTCCTGGGGCAGGGCAACCCAGCTTTTGGATGCTGGGGTGTCTAGGGCAGGCAGAGTCTGGTGGTTGTTTGCACAGCATAGCAGCAGTATGAGAAGTATCGGAGGGCTCCAGCCATTTGTGATCTGCTGTAAATGGTGCCAAAAGCTTTGGCTCAAGATGTTTGGATGGCTGGTAAGGCAAATGGCTGATCAGTCATTAAACTGGGAGAAAGGGCTGTACTCAGGTTCAGCTTTTTGCCCTGAGCTGCAGCAGTGAGATGAAACCATCTAGATATAGGATAAACCCCATCACAGCTGGCCAGTGTCAGCTGTGTTAAGCTAGAGTGCTCCAATAAGCCAATCTTGCCAAGTACCTGTCTGCAAGCACTCTGGGGTAGGAGACACACAGGGTCACTACTGTGAAATAAAGATTTAATCAGACGAGGAACCATCTAAACACTTCTCAGCCCTTCTTGGTGAAGCAAATAATCTCTGGAATCCTATTATAATTGTCTTCTAATCTTTAAGAACCAGCAGCCGGCAGGAGTTAGAGCCCTGTCCTTGACAGCTTTCTGAGACAATTGATGGCAGGAGGTGTGAATGTCGGGATGTGAGCAGGGAGTTCAGTCTGACTGGCTAGAGCTGTCAAAATCGGGTGTTGGAGCCCTGCACAGCTTAGCTGGAGTTATTCATGGCTTTGTACTGTGATTTTATTTTTTTTTAGAAGAGCTACAAAGGTATGTGCCTCATGCTGCTATGTCCAAAGGGATGTTCCTGGTACTTTATCGGAGGTGCCTGTCCCCAGCCTGACCCCAGAGTTGAGGAGCTGCCTTGAAAATGTAGGCGGTAGTGGGGCTGTGGATGAGTTGTGAGTTGCTGGTGTTAGGAGCCTCTGTCACAGCAAAGAAAGAGCTCTGGTTCTTCGGGGACTGGGCAGGCGAGGGTGCTGTGAGGAAGGGCAGAGGCTGTTTGTTGCGGTAGTCGTATGTGCTGTTTGCATGTGTCTGCAGTCGTTCCCTCCAGAGGCTGAAGCTGTCTTTGTGCTCCTCTCCGAAGGGCAGGGTGTGTTTGGCTAAGTGCGCTTCTGCCCTGCCCCTGCAGTCTCCAGCAGCGCGCTGTTAGCAGAGACCTGGGGATCTCGGTGGCAGACCGGTGGTGACCTGACCTGGGTGAGCTGGGTCTGCTCCTGCTACCTCCTCTCCTCCTAGACTGAGGGCGGTCGTGGGGTGAAGCTTTTGTTCATCCCATTCTTCCTCTCTCCCCCTTGCATACTTGGGCATATCTCTATCTCTGTACGGATGTTGGCTTGGCAAGGCAATCTTTCTCCTCAGGCTAAATACGCTGCTCCTGGACAGACGAGAGGAAAGCAGCTCTTCTCTCCAGTGTCACCTCTTACTGATGGCTCCAGCTTAGAGACTGCCTGGCTTCTGGCACAGCTGAGACTTGCTTAGCCCTGAGAAAAACTATCTTTGGCGCATCAGCCAAGCCTTCTGCATGTCTTGGATGCCTTCCCTTACAAAGGGGTGGGCACGGCCTCCAGATAGGGCAGTCCCCACAGAGGTTCAGAACTGAAGGTCCTGGGGTCAGTGCCCTGCCTTTAGCCTGTGCTGCTGTCCTCCCTGTGCTGACCATGGAGGTGGCTGGCAGGACTCGACCTCTAGGACCCTTGGTTGTTGCAGCCCCGCTGTTCACACTGCCTCACAGGTGATGGGGAGTTTGTCGTGTCTGGATGCGCCTCATTTGTCTGCCTTGTGCAATGCCTCACAACGATGCTTCCTCCCGGAGCAGCCACTAATTGTTCCCAGAGTCTGTTGTTTCGAAAGTATTTTTAATCTTTGTTCTTATTTATATATGCTATGTACCTACTGTCTCAGACTGCTGCCTTTCCGTGTGTTCATGTGAAAACCCCATATTAAATGCTTTTATTTTTAGTGGGTTTGTTCAGTGGCTTAAGCAGTTTCACTGGGACAGCAAGGACTTGGCGGTGCATCCGCCTTCAGAAGGAAGGAAACGTCTGCTTAGAAGCCCCAGTGCTGCTATCCCCGAAGCGCAGAGGCACTGCCTGCCTGCAGCTCTGCCCTCCCGTGGCAATGGGGCTTGTTCCCCATGTGGGATCCAAGTGCGATGCGGGGTGCCCAGGCAGACTGTCCTCCCCTGGAGGTTGAAAGTTGGGCCTCTTCCTTTCCTGTCTTCCCCCTGCTGTCATCCAGGGTGATGGGAAATCGGGTTTACAAAGAGCGCTTTATATAAATAATGGATCAAATGAATACATTTTTTCTCTGTAGAACCATCCCTTTCTTGGCTGCTGAGGGAGGATGGTTTCTGCTTGCATTTTCGCTTCCTCCTTAATAATGGTGTCTCAGATTTTATGTAGATTATTTCTCTGTGAAGTTCTTCCACATTTGAAATGCCCTGGGCTTGCCTGCCATGGCTCAGACGCTCATTAACATCCTCACCGTGCAATTGACAATCAAGCAGGAGAAGCAAGCGGCACGGTACATTTGAAACCAGCGCTGCCTTCCTGCAGGGTGAGCTTCAAGCACGGCGCGCTCTCCTCTGGGGCTGCAGTTGGGTGTCGAGGGACTGGTGTGTCACATCTCCCTGGAGCTGAGGGAGCGGGAGCGGATGGGCCTCCCCGCACCTGAAAGTGGGCATGGGAGGCCGGAGAGACACTTCTGGTCTTGAAAGTGCTGAACAAAGGGATGCAAAAACTCACAGTAGCTACTTTGAATACTGCAAATCCAAATATCGCCTCGCTGATAACACTGAGGCAGCTGTGATTCAAAGTGACAGCTTTAGCCTGCTTACATAATTTTAAAAATGAATCGGTTTTAGCTTGTGAAGCCACAGCCCAAGCACTTAAGCTTGGCTGCAGTCATTGGGACCAAGCACTGGGTGAAGGTACATGCTTGGAAGGGGCTCTCTCAGCTTTCAGTGTGTTTGACTTGGCCTGTCACTACTCCTGCACAGCAGTGACATTACAAAGCAAACAAGCAGTGCTCATCCTCCGTTACATTAAACAGTTTTTATCTTAAAGTGCGCTGCCCAGACTTGCCAATAAGTTCTGCAGAGTGTCACCGCTATTTTAAATCAATTTTTGCAAGTTGTCTTGATTTTTTTTTAAGCTGTTCTGCCCCGGTTCGAAGATGAAATAAGATATTTTTTCTCTTAAATTATCATGTGTGGCTGGGAGCTGTCATGTTGCTGCTGTATCTCACTGCCTAGGGCAACGATGTAGACAAAAAACATGAGCACTGTTAGCGATAGATGTTGGCACCAGCAGACCAGTTATCAGGCTTCACAATCTCATTGGCTTGGATTAACTAATATTTTTTCATGGAGTGAATAAATTACCATGTTTAGTTCTGTTCGCTCATCTCCCCTGTGAGGGCTTCGTGCTGGAGCTCATAAATTGTGCAGGCGAGTAGATGCTGGATCTCGGTGCTGGGTCCCACGCTGACCCTGCACTTGTGCTGAGGGCCAGAGGCTGCCGCTGGGATCTCTGCTGGACCAGCTCTCGGACCCCATCCTGCGCAGGTCTGGGATGTGGGGGTGTCCTGGGGTTCATGTCCTCCAGTTCTGCTGTCCCTTGCCAGGGCTGTTCTGCAGCAGCAGTGCAAGAGGGGGCTGGCAGCACGTGTGGCAGGACTGACCCCTGCCCACCCCACTGCACTGGGGCTGGCGTGGGCCCTGTGGTCTTTGGGGGCCTGGCTCTCCTCCATGCTTGCGTCTGGGGGACCGGCAGGGAGGGACCTGGGGCTATGAATAAAGCGAACAAGAACATGAAGGGCCCGAAGAAGGGAGGGAGCAGTGTTCAGGGTGCTGGGGAGGGATGCCCCCTTAGAAAGGACAAAGTCAGCTCTGTGGTCCTCCAGCCCCAGTGAGAGTCCCTGCGCTCAGCTGCAGCTGAGCAGAGCTGTCACAAGACAAGCTAAACCCTTTCTCTCTGCTTTTCAAGATATTTCTGGCTACTCGCATCCTCTTGTTGTCCTTCAGGGCCAGATCCTGCGTCCCAGTCCCTTGGGTTCCTACCTCTGGGTCTGCTGCTCCTTCCTGCAGCAGCTGCCCCCTGGAAGTGCCTCCTCCACAGGGTGTGGATTTCGGCGACTGATGTCTTGCAGGATCAGACTTTCTGCCAGCCTCTAGTAGCTGTGGCTTCTGCCTCCATAATGACTGGGGGAGGACGTGGAGAAACACGCTCGGCACTCTGGGACTGGCAAGGCGCAGAGAGGCTGCTGGCGACTGCAGCAGCACAATGAGCCCGAGCGGGCACGCAGCTTATTGATTGCATCCCAGCGTGGGACCAGCCGCCAGCTAGCCATAAATATGGAGCAGAGGGAGGCTCGTCTGCACCCAGGGCATCTTCATTAATAAGATCAGGACAGAGCCACTGCTTCCCTCATCCATCAGGCTGAGACACTCCTGATTTCTCAGGTTAGATGGTTTCCCAGCTCAGGGATGTCAGTGCAATGGGGAATTGCAATAAAGCAGAAGGGGTTGGTGGGAACGAGCTCTGTTCTTCCAAAAACAAAACCTGGTGCCTCTGCTTACCCTGTGGCCAGGGTCATCAGCTGAACCCTGAAAACCCACCTGCTCCTACTGGGAGGCAGGGTTTTATGGTAGAGGAGTTGCAGTTTATGGCACCATGGAGAAATATGTTGGATGTGCTTGGCAAAAGCAAATAGAAAGTTAGTCTATTAAACAGTAAATTATCCCTCCAATGCATTTTCATTGAGGTGGGTTAATGAATGGCTCCAGGCAGAGTGAGCGAGGAAGAGTGCGTGTGTATGCGCTGCATGGATGTGGAACAATCACTACATCTGGGGACCCCCGAGTCCCCGATCCCACGCTGCACGAACAATAGTGTTTCCATGTGCGAGGCGCTTCGCAAACACCTCCTCGCGTGTGGTTTATTCAAACCAGCTTGCGCTGTGCCGCAGAGCTCCCAGGCAGTTGGTGTGTCCAGTAGCGCTGGGAACAGCATTTCCCCATCTGTGTCTGGGCTGCTCAGAGCAAATGTTTTCCTTGTGGGCTAGAACTGGTTTGGGGAACCCAGGGTGCGGGGCTCGTCCCCTCTGCTCAGCCACACCATGAAGCGGGGATGCGGTGCCTTGCAGGCTGTCCGCCTCCTGCTGCTCTGAAATTGCTCAAAGCAGCCGGGCAGGCTGGGCTCACCCCACTCTGACTATTGTGTTAGGCTCGGGGGCTTCGGCATCTCCCACATCGCTCCGAGGGACCCGAGTGCATGGGTGCTGCTCCCTTCACTCTGTCCTCGTGGCAAGGTCCCCAGGCAGCGGAGCTGCCCCCTCTGCTGCGGTCAGCGGGGACGCATTTGCAGAGCGATGCTGGCGGTGTTCACAGGGTGATGCTGGCGCAGGATGATGCTGGCAGTATTCACAGGGCAATGCTGGCAGTGTCTTGAGGGTGATGCTGGCCGTACTCGCGGGGCGATGCTGATGGTGTCTGCCAGTGAGCTAGGGCTTATCCCTGGAGAGCCACCAGAAAGAGCCACTCCTCAGCACACCCCAGCCCTGCCTGACACTGCTGCTAAGCAGGCGAGATTTACTGTGATCCCAGCGGCCCCCGGCTGCCCGCGCCACTCCATAATAGACCCATCAAGGGCATTGTCGCGCTGCACAAGCCCAACAGGTGCCGTAGTGGGGCCAACATGCCAGCCCTCTCCAAACAATGCCTCACCCTCCAAAGCCAAGCGTGGCCGGCGGGACAAAGGCATCCTGGCCTCCCAGCACGAGCCGAGCTGGCCAGGCGTGACGGCCGCGGCCGGCGGAAGGGTCCCTGGGGGAGGCCAGGCAGCTGGAGGTCCCGGCACGTCTCCAGCTGGGTCCTGCGGCTGCTCCCAAACCAGGTGCATTTTAGTGGTGTTGCTGGTGGAAGAGCTCAAAGCACAGCCCTGGTGCGAGGGGAGCCGGACCCTGCTGTTGGTGATGCAGGGAGTCGGAGCAGCACTGTGCATGCACAGCGACTGCATTTTAAACACACATGCTCTGCACCAGTGCCTGGTCCTACCCCAAGCAAGTCCCACTTGCTGGAAGAGCTGCCCAGGGGCTGCTGCGTGCATGGGAAGGGTGAGAGTGGCAGATCCTGGCTGTCCTGCGGCTCCTGCCCATGACCAGGAAGCGGAGCGGCCAGGCGGCTCAGCGGCGTGCCGTGGCCCATCCCAGGTGGATGGAAATGATGCCCGGATGCTGCCCTGGGGTGGTTGGCTTAAAACTGGCAGCAATTTTTGTTTGAAGCTTTGTAGCTGCTTCACATCTCTTTGCACGACAGGTCTGGCGCGTACCCTGGAATCCTTCCCCAGATCTTCCCATGGAAACTCCTCTTCTGCAAAAAAGCTTCTGCTTCTTTTTAACCAAACCCAGAGCCCATCAGACGATCCAGATGGTCTCTCTCTATCAAGCAGTTTGGCCCAGATCCCGGTGGCAGACGGCAGGACCAGGCCTCCCCTGATAAAGAAAAGTTTGGTTTTTATTTTTCTCCCTGCTCCTCATCCATATTCAGCAACACCCTGGGCCTTTCCCAGGCAGCTGTTTTTCCGAGGCTAACACCAGCCCATGCAGCATCCATGGGCGCCTGCGGGATTGCCTCCCGAATCTTCATCTGGGCCCGTTTTGCAGCAGTGCCACCACCTCCCTCTCTTCCATGCCGGCCTCAACTTGTGCCGGGGCTGCTCCCTGCCACGTGGACTGCAGCCGCACCAGTGCATTGCACGCTGAGGTTTTGGAGGGGGGCTCGGTGCAAAGCCCGGCCCCCTGCCCCTCGAGGCTCGCTCAGCCCTCGCTGTGCTTGCAGCCCGGGAAGGGGACCGCTTTTGCAACCAGAGCAGCTGCGGAGGGGTTGGCTGTGGCCAGCAGCCCAGCTCAGTGGGATGCTCTGTGGTGCCCGGCGCTCGCTGCGTGGCAGGAGGGGGCAAGAAGCTCCCACAGGAGAACAGGAGCCAAGGTATCTGCAGGACAAAAGACAGAGGGTGGCCTGGGATGGGGTTTTTAGAGTCCCAGCCCTGTGCTCTCGCTGGATGTGCTCCCACCGCCCTGCGGGGCTGGCGCAGGCAGGAGGTGGCCTTGGGGCAGCCCCTGCTGGCTCCTGGCTCTGCCAGGACCATGACCCTGCTGTAAGCGAGCCTGCGTTGCGGCAGCTGGACACACAGACCAGGGGGAGCCTCGTTACCCTGCAAATTATGAGGAATTGCCCAGGGCAAATGACTTTGCAAGAGGTAGGAAACAAGATCCCTCAGCCTGCTCCTGCCTTCCTGCCAGCATCAGAGGCAAAGGGCGGGTTAGGAAGAGCCGGCACCATGCCTGCAGGGACACAACGTCCTCCCGCGGGAACGCTGCCGGGCAGCTTGGCCCCCACGGAGCAACAGGGAGTACAGGGTGGAAGGAGTGGGATTGCAGGCATCGCACTGGTAGCGGCTTTGGAGAACACAGAGCTGCTAGGAAATAGCCTTCACCCCCAGGAATTCAGCCGAGGTCTTCAGCACGGTGACCCAGGCCCCTCTGGGTGCTCTGTGGTGCCATTGCCACCAGGGTCTCCGTGGCAGCCCCTGCTGAAGCCGTGCCAGCGAGGGGTCAGCTCCCAGCCCCTGGGAAGCTGCTCATCTTCCTCGCTGTCAGGGCTGCTGTGTAGCAACAGGGAACAAACCCCTTTCATGTGTCCCAGCCGCTGCTTCCTCCTGGGATTGGGGCCAGAGGAAGGAGATGTCACAAAAATGCAGACAGATGATGGGAGCCAGCACTTGGGATGGGAAAGGGTTGCTGATCCGCGCCAAGCCGTTGCAGCCCTGTGTGTGTGAGGTGGCCCTCGCTGGAGGAAGACCCCGAGCAGGCACCTCTCTCGCTCTCTGATTGAGGAGCATTGGCTTGTGGAGCACTGTATGGGGGGGCACTGATTTAAGAGGCGCTCCTGGCCATGGGACCTGCTGCCATCCCTGCAAATATCCCGCTGGCCAGGGCAAGGAGTGCGTGGTGCGGGCATCTGTGCTCACACGCCTCGTCTCCTGCTGCTGGAGCAACCCGACGGCTCCCACCTCCTCTCCTTCAGTGGGTTTCCTCTCTGAGGAGGAAATCTGCTGCAGTTGCTCCAACAGCCAGGGCTCAGTTGGGCATCTCAGAATGCTTGCTGTTTTCCTTAAAGACTCAGCTCTTGGAGTTGTGGGGTTATGAAAGTGTTTCAGGTGCCATTAATAAAACAGGAGTACAGCCCTCCTGGCTACACTCTCCTGCTTTTCATCTGTAGACCTCAGAGAAGAAAATGGATGACACTAAAGTGAATGCAATGTTCACATTTCTGAGATGTCAACAGCTTGGGGCCAAGCTCACAACATTTCTTGTCTTTGCTTCTTTTTTTGCATTGAAACAGGTATATTTTGCCTCTTTGTTCTTGGCAGATCGGCCACAGAGACATTTTTGTTACTTTAATTCTTGAGGTGTTCCCTTGGAATGGGAATGGACAAGGATAATGCCCCAGCCAGGAATTTAAGGTTTGCTGTTCATGCGTGGAGAAAGGAGCAAAGCATCCCCAAGCCCCCTGCATGCCGGGGTGCTTGGCTGCAGGTTTCCCTGTGAGCAGACCGAGCACCATCCCAGCCCCTGTATGCTGCCGGGCCTCCGCGCCTCACCTGGGCAGCGGGACGGGGCTCGGGGTGCCGGGCTGGTGATGGGAGACGGGCAAACGGTGCTTGGAGCACACGGAGGGACATGAAAGCTTCTGGTACCCTCCAAGGGGAGGGTGAGGGTGCTCTGTCCTACGGCTCCTTCTCCGGCTGCTCCTCCATCCTCCGCCAGTCCCCGGGCACCTTTGCCCACACGCTCCGACCGGAGCCCACCTTGCCGCCCGGCTGGGGCGGCGCAGAGCCCCGACGGCTCCGGGGGCCGGGGGGCCGGGGCCG